>NW_019104494.1:737778-827460 GCF_001995035.1 Momordica charantia | reverse complement strand
CGTTCTCTCCTGTTGCTAAAATGGTTACTGTCAAGGTGCTCCTTACCCTTGCTGTTTCCAAGTCTTGGCCGTTAATACAATTGGACGTTAATAACGCATTCTTACATGGCGATCTTGCTGAAGAAGTTTATATGGATTTACCACCTGGCTATCATCTTTCCAATCATATTGTTTGTCCTAAGGGAGAGCGTTTGGTGTGTCGCTTGAACAAATCCATCTATGGTTTGAAGCAAGTCTCTCGCCAATGGTTTGCTAAGTTCTCCATGGCTTTGATAAGTCTCGGTTTTCAGCAATCAAAGTCTGATTACTCCTTATTTACTCGTGGTACTGGAGTTTCTTTTGTGGCTCTTCTGGTTTATGTTGATGACATTGTTATCACAGATGTTGATATTTCTATTATTCGGTCTTTACAGCTTTTGCTTCACGACCGCTTTCGCCTTAAAGACCTTGGATCTTTGAAATATTTTCTTGGTCTTGAGGTTGCTAGAAGTTCTAAAGGGATTTCATTGTCTCAACGACATTACACTTTGACTCTGTTAGAAGAATTTGGTCTCCTTGGGTGCAAGCCAACTGCTGTTCCTATGGACCCTTCTACTACTCTTCGGCTATCTGATTCGGATCTTCTTCATGATCCTACTGTCTATCGCCGGCTTATTGGCAAGTTATTGTATCTCACAATATCTCGTCCTGATATCACTTATGCGGTCCATAAACTCAGTCAGTTTGTTTCTAAACCGTGCAAATCTCATTTGGCTGCTGCTTTCTATTTGCTACGGTATTTAAAAGGCTCCCCGGGACAAGGTGTGTTTTTATCTGCTTCTTCTTCCTTTAAACTAAGAGCTTTTGCTGATGCCGACTGGGGTTCTTGCCCCGATACTCGTCGMTCTACCACTGGTTTTTGTGTCTTCATGGGCACATCTTTAGTCTCTTGGAAATCGAAGAAGCAGACTACCATCTCGAGGTCCTCTGCTGAGGCCGAATACAGAGCTTTAGCTGCTGTTTCTTGTGAATTGTTATGGTTATCTCATCTACTTACTGATCTTCAAGTTGATTTCACATTACCTGCCTTAGTTTTTTGTGACAATCAGGCAGCAATACATCTTGCAACCAATCCCGTCTTTCATGAACGGACAAAACACATTGAGTTGGACTGTYATTTYGTTCGTGATCGAGTCCAAGATGGTTTCCTGCGTTTGCTTCCGRTTCGGTCTGCTGYMCAACTTGCTGATRGTTTTACAAAACCTCTTTCTTCTGTAATTTTTCGATCTCTTATGTCCAAGATGRGCCTTGTTAATATTTACTGCCCATCTTGAGGGGGAGTATTAGAGGTTTATATTGTTTATTTAGCAAGTTTGTTAATTGGGAGTTATTCTGTTATTCTTGTATTATTTAAATACACTTCTCATGTACAGATATTGTGTGATGAATGAGAAGAGATTTTTTTACAACTAAAATATATCCCAAAAATGAAATTGAAAGTACCGATAAATATATATATATAAAAAAATATATGGTCATGAATACTCATGGGATGAGTTGTATGAAAAAGGTAGATAATTGCAACAAATAATGGGCAGGGGCAGGGCAGCTCGGTTGTGGGCATAACCATGGGCGATGATTAAAGGAAACGAAGGACCAAGAAGAAAAAAAAAGAAAAGGACTGAACTGCAAAATCCTGCTATGTGCTGTAAATGTGGAAAATTAAAAGCCCAGCAATTCAAAGTGACATGAAATCTGAGTGTGGCGAGCCCCCTTTTTACAAGTTTGACAAGTGCTTCTCTGAGAGAGATTTGTACTATGCTTCTAAAAGAAGTGCTCCAACCAGTTGTCATGGGTGTATTTTATTTATTAATATTATTTTCTAAAAAGTAAGAAATATAAATAAGAAAATAAATCGCATAACATGTAGGGTGAAAGGTACATTTTTGTTTTTTTGTTTTTTTTTTTTGCTTGTTAAGAAAGGGTAAACAAAGAAATCCAATTTTACCGGCCTTTAATAACTTTTTTCTTTTTTACTATTTGTGAATACGAGATCATTCCTTTCATATTCAAATTGTATATTAATGAAGCTTTTTATTTTATTTTATTTGTGAGTATTTCAACCAACTCACGTATTTTTATTAATTTGAACTTGATTCTACAATATTTAGTTACATGAAATTATTTGTATATATATTCTTAACATTCTAGACTCGTTGGAATGAGGTTGAAAAATTTAGAAAATTTTTACTTCATATCATAAATTTAACGTGTTTAAAAAATTGTCACAATTTTTTTTTATCAAATATAATAAATGTGTGTTTTTTTCCCTGTGTATTGCATTACATTTGAGCTTGAATTTAATTTAGATTGTGTTATTTTACTTTAGCAAACTCATTGTAGAGTGTTTTTTATTTAACTTTTATTTATCCATATAGATTTTAAGTTGCGATTTTTTAATAAGATCTAGCTTGCATTAATTGATCTAGGAACGTGAAAAAGGAAGAGAAGCATGTCTAGGGGAGGGGAACTTGGATTTATTTTCTTTTAGTAGTATTGTTGATTTAAAAATTGTGTTGAAGTTTGCTAACATGATAAAAAAAAAACATAGTAATTTTGACCAAGTGGTAAAGAACGTATCTTTTAAAAATAAAAGTTTATATTATATAAATAAGAAAAAGTGAAAAGAGTTTTCAAATGTTTAAATCAACGTAAAACCAATAAAATAATAAAAATTTCAAAGGAAAAATAGTAAGAAATTATGAACTCATCTTGAAAGTTGAAATCACACATGTTTTGAAGAAACGAGCTTTGACGTAGACAAAAATAATCGGACTTTCCTAATTAATTATATTCCTACTCTATTTTTTTAATTTATATAAAATTTCACTAGATAACATAAAATCAATATTTGCCAAATATATATATTTTAAAAATAAAATATCATTTCCTAACGTAAAATTTAATGTATATATTTTAATAGATGTTACAATCATTTTTTTTAAATAGAGCAATTTGACATATTTTGAAATATCGTATTAGTGAGTGGGTGTTTAAAGATTCTAGCTTATGACCCATTAATTATAGACATGTACTAAATGTGTTAATTATTGTTGAGCTAAACTCATTTTGACGAATATTATAATTAATTTATTAATATATATGTTGTAAAATTTATAGAATTATTATTTTATAATATTATAATAATTTATAATATAAAAGGATATATCTAAACAAAATTTATATATTATTTTTAATGTAATTTACGTTTCATTGTTGTTTATAAAATTTATATTATTTGAATCACAAAGTATAAAAATAAATTTAAAAACTAAAAATACCAAACATATATTTACTGAATCTATTCGAATGAATTTAGAAACATGATCTAGATTACATAGTATTACAACATTATTCTATATTTGAAAATACACTGGGATAAAAGCTTTTGAATTTATTTTATAAACTACAATAAATTTTGTAAAAAATAAAAAATAAAATAGATAAATAAAATAGTTCTTATTTGGAAGAAGAATGTACGCCCTTTGACATTTAGATTGATGCCTGCAGAACCTTTGACTTACAGCTTCAGAAGATTTGAATTTATAGAATTAAAAACAAATTATATATTTTTTAGATAATTATAAAAATATAAAAAAGTATTTAATATATAGCAATTAAGTTTAAAATTTTATATAAATGACAAAATTGAAAATTTATACAATCAGATTTGACCAAACAAAAAAACTATGATATGATATTGTTGAAAAGAAGAAAGAAATGATATTTTTATAAATATGTATTTATTTTATGTTATTTACTATAATTTATTATTTTTTAATCTCTCGTATTTAGAGAGATAGATAACAACTCACTGGTGTAAACTTATTTAACTTGCGTATCAAGTTTCTGAACCTTTAAAAAGGTGATAAACTTATTTAACTTGAATTTTCTATCTTCCAATTTATTTGAAAATTAGTGGAGCTTAGGAAATATATCGAGGGCTTTTGGAGAAAAAGTTCAGGCACCAACCCAGATAAAATTTTAGAATATTTTTTCTGACCCCTCCAGTTAAATTATAAAAACCAAATTTGAAATATTTTCTAACCAAATTCACCCTAAAATGAAAGAAATAAACCCAATTTTAAAAGCTTATTATATAAATGCAGGCAAGAGAATTGAAGTGGGATGTTCAGATTAAATTGCATAAATGTTTGTGTGGCAGTGAAGAGGGAGAAAATTTTCATGCTTTTAGAAAAAGGAAAAGAAACTGTACTGGAAAGCAACAGTTGCAGAGAGGAACCAGTTTTTTTGCAGGTGAAATAACAGAACATTAAAAAAGATTCAGGCCTGGCCATGGCTGTCTGGTTGATTCCCGTCTCTGTTTCAGACATCGCCTGAATTCTAAAAAGCAAAGCCCAAATTGAAATTATAATCAACAAACAAAACCCACATCAAATTCATCCATTTTTTCTCTTTTCTTCACACCCAATTCATCAAAAATGGCCGCCTCTTCTTCTTCTTTCTCTTTCAAACCCCAACTTTCTCTCTCCCGTCCCTGCGAAAAAGAAAAAGAAAAGAAAAAAGAAACCATTTAAACCATTTATTTTTTTAGGTTCTCGAGCCTTTTGACCGAAGCAGCTGGATTGGGCCCTTAACTGGTGCCTCTCCAATTTCTCGCTGTGTCAGAAAACGCCATTAACGAAGCGAAGATGCTTTCGAAGCAAGCAAGCAAAGATATAAAACAGAGGCTCAAAAATGGCGGAGGCTGATAAGAAATTCATGGGGTTTCTTTTGTTTCTTCAGAGAATGGTTTGTTCTGTTTTGTAAGGACGTGCAGAGAATTCGAAGCAGAGAGAAGAAGAAGCCAAGCCTTAAGCTCTGTGAATTTTTTTCTTTTTTCATTGCACTAATACGACAACCCCAATACGTACAAAACGACACCCCAAAACATTCCTTAGAACTGGCCGTTTCTTCCTCCTTTCTTCCTCTCAATGTTATTAGCGGCTTTTGTAGCCTTATTTCTCACCACCACCTCTGTCCTGTCGGCGCCGCCCATTGCGGCGGAGAATTTCCAACCCGCCGCCGCAGAGTTTCAGAAACTTAACGCCGCTAGATCCTACTTAGAGAACATCAATAAACCCGCCGTCAAGACGATTCAGGCATGTTTCCTTTTCCCTTGTCTTTAAATTCTCAAAGGGGTTTTTATGGAACTTTTAAGAATTTGGGTTTTGTTTATTTTCAGAGCCCGGATGGGGATTTAATCGATTGCGTGCTTTCTCATCTTCAACCAGCTTTTGATCACCATAAGCTCAAAGGGCAGCGGCCATTGGTAACTTAATTTATCTGGAAATTGACGTAATTGTGAACAAAATGGGAATATAAGAACAGAAACAGAGTAGTTATATTTCAATTTTCAGGATCCCCCAGAGAGGCCGAAAGGTTACAACTCCTCCGCCGATTCAATAGCAGAGAGATTGCAGCTATGGCGGCAGACCGGAGAATTTTGCCCGGAAGGAACTGTTCCGATTAGAAGAACCACAGAACAAGACATTTTGAGAGCAAGCTCTGCTCAAAGATTTGGTAGAAAGCCATTAAAATCTGTCAGGAGAGATTCAACTAGCAGCGGCCATGAGGTCAGTAATTTCCTCTTCCTCTTCTTCTTTTTCCTCTTCAAATCCCTCCAGTTTTCAAGAATTTCTAGAATGGGATTTTGATTTGGTTATTTGCTGCTTGATCTGGGAAATAAGACAAAACTGTCTTGTCACTTTTTTTTCTCCAAATTATTTGATGTTCCTGCTGTTGTTCATCCATTGAAAGGCTAGGAACCTACACTACATGTCATCCTTTTTTCCTTCTGGGAGATCAAATAATTGAGAGAATACGAAACGGCTTATAAGTTTATCTCTATGAGCTCTAAGAAAATGGTCAATTTTCAGACAGTTTCACTCGACTTTGCATTTCTTACAGCATGCTGTTGTGTTTGTCAATGGAGAACAATACTATGGAGCAAAAGCAAACATAAATGTTTGGGCACCCCATGTGAGCGATCAATATGAATTTAGCTTGTCGCAAATGTGGGTTATTTCTGGATCATTCAATCATGATCTGAACACCATTGAAGCTGGTTGGCAGGCATGTTTTTCTCTCATTTATTTTGACATTTTGGTCAGTTTCATAGCTATTTTGGTGTTGGTTTTCCATTTTTGAAAAGTATGCTTATAAATCCTACTTCTTTGTCGGTCTTCTTAAAAACCCCCCTTCTAACAGTCTAAGTCAAATTTTAAAAACTTAAAAAAACAAGTTTTTAAAGCTTGTGTCTGTTTAGCCAAATTCGAATGTGTTTCTAAGAAAAGTGAAAAACGTATTCAGGATATTGTGAAGAAGCCAAATATAGTTTTTAAAAGCAGAAAACTAAAAAGTTCAAACAGAGCTTGTTTATTTAATTTTATTTTCATCAGTTTTGTTGGACAATTCTGTGAGTATTGTTTATGGAGATTTATTCAGGTCAGTCCTGAGTTATATGGAGACAATTATCCAAGATTCTTCACATATTGGACGGTCAGTTTTATTTTACAGTATATTTTTCAAAGATTAAGTGAAATTAAACAGAAAATTCTGAGTTTCTCTGAACTTATCTTTCTCTGTATCTTGTCTTTTTCAGACAGATGCATACCAAGCAACTGGATGCTACAATTTACTGTGTTCTGGTTTTGTCCAAACTAATAACAAGATTGCCATAGGAGCTGCAATATCTCCAAGATCTTCTTACAATGGCAGACAATTTGATGTCGGTTTAATGATTTGGAAGGTGAGGTTTCTTCAGTATCCAATGAATTTTAACCCAAAAAAGTGAAAAAATATGGAGTGAATGCAGAATAAACTCTATGTCTAGTTTTAAGTGGGGCAATTTGACAGTAAACATGGTGAAACTCGATATTACTTTTTCAAGTAATTGAAATTTGGGAAGATTTTGAGTGCATAAGAAACGAACAATATCTCTACCAACCGAAACTTTTTAGATAGAGTTCAAAAGTAAAACTATATGAAGCTAAAAATAGATAATATCATATCGTCGTACAGAAATAGAGTGATAGAGGTCTATTATCCAAACGTCCCATTTTCACTCTCTTTTTTTTTTCTTTTTTGTGCCGTTGATAGGACTAGTACTCTAGGATAATTTTGTTTCTTCTTCTTTAGCAAAGAGTTCTTTACTGTTGGTTTGGCGCCCAGTGACTTACTTTCCACTCTCCATGAGTTTCTCTCAGTCTGATATCAAATTCTTGTGAAAGCTTGGGAGATTTTTCCTCCAAACCAACAGTTGAATCCACATGGGGAATCCACTATTTGCTTTTATGGAGTCAATCACACAATTATTTTTCAAGATTTTCTTTGTCAAGTAGTCATTTTAGGTTCCATATCAGGAGGCAAATGTTATACTCTCTCACAATCTCCCTCCAAACCCATTAGAAAAAACCATCCCCATTTTACCTAACGTCCCGACCAGCATCTACACACCTCGACTAATCTCATAAAAGGACAACTAAAGTAGATGTTCAATATAATTTCCCCCGTAACTTCAAAGATATCTAAGTTTATGGCTGGTCCGGTATCGCGTTTTTACTGGTTGGTTCTCGATGCAGGATCCAAGGCACGGGAACTGGTGGCTGGAATTCGGGCAGGGTCTGTTGGTAGGGTACTGGCCAGCATTTTTGTTCAGTCACTTGGGAAGCCATGCCAGCATGATCCAATTTGGAGGAGAAATAGTAAACACAAGATCAACAGGGTTCCACACATCAACACAAATGGGGAGTGGGCATTTTGCAGAAGAAGGCTATGGGAAAGCTTCTTATTTCAGAAATCTGCAAATAATTGATTGGGACAACAGTTTGCTTCCTGTCTCAAACCTTCATCTATTGGCTGATCATCCAAATTGCTATGACATAAGACAGGGAAAAAACAAGCTTTGGGGCAATTATTTTTACTATGGTGGTCCTGGTAGAAATGTACACTGTCCATGAAAATATTATAATTAATGGCATAGAAGAGATTTTTATTTTTACTTTTTTGTATTTTGGGGGGATTTTCTTTGGGTGCTTTTATTATAATTATAATTATAATTATTTTTTTGATTTCTTTCTTCTTTTTTCTTCTGTGGCCCCACTTTGGGATATTGTAAATTTTGAATATAATAGGATGTATTCAAAGTTATGGGGGTAATGGGGTCCAATTTTATTGAGTTCAAAACAAATATAAAAGACAAATCTAACACACGAAGGAAAATAAAAGCTGAACATAATAATCCAAAAGATTTCCTCTCAAGTTAACCACTCTCCCAAATTCTCCCCTGATTAATAATTTGCTTCATAATTATTTTATTTTTAGTTTATCGTTTTATTTTGAAATAAACTTATTTACCATTTGTGAAGGTTGGTTTCTTTGAGATGGTAAATGTTAAATAAATAGTATACTTAACTTTGGTACGATGTTTGTTAAAAGACCTCGACGATCAATTCAAGAAACAATAACCGAGTAAAGAAGATGTAACACATTAAAAATTCATTTATATTGTATGAAAAAATATATGCACTTCAATAATTTATGGTGTCTATTTGTAAAATTAGGAGTTGAATTGTTGTGAAATGTTTTAGATTGAACGAGTTTTCTTACTAAATTGTGATAGGGATGTTTTATCCTTATTTAAACGAGGAAGTAAAGTCTACAGTCAAATTTTCTATCGTGAAACTGTCTTTAAAACTGAAGTAAGATTTATTATTATTATTATTATTATTATTTTGCTTTTTTTTTAAGTACAAAACTGAAGTAAGAATAAAAAAACTAAACGGTAGAAAACAATATATATTTTTTTTGAAATAGTAGAAAACAATATTTATTATCACTGAAGTAAAACAATATTTATTATCATTAAAAAAAATTAGTACAGAATTATTAAAGTTATTCATGCCTAATTCAAAGATGACATGGATTCTCTTAGATAAGATGTAATCTTTTTAAATTGATTAAAGTGACACATAATGTCGTGCATCACTAATATTAATAATATTATTATTATTATTTTTTGATAAACATGCATCACTAGGATTCAATTTATTAAGGTCCCATACTTCATGGATTTGCATGTGGGGAGCAATAAAGAAGCATAATTAAGAATACCACTTTTAACAGCCTATCTTTAAAATAACCATACAGAATCTTAGTAGTGAGATAGCGTGAATAAATTATATTAAAAAAATAGTATGATCCAAAAGTCAACCAAACGATAATTAATGACAGTGGTCAATGGTCAATGGTCAATGCCATTACAACTTGGAAATCTTTTCAAATTCTTTTCTTCTACGGATATTTTTCCTTTTAACCCTAAGAATTAATAAAATTTGTAAACAAAGTCGAAACTTATTGCATACCCTCTAGAGACGATCAACTAAACAAGTAGCTAAACACACATATCCACAACAATTAGACAGAAAGAAGAATAAGAACGGGAAAAGGAGAAGCCTACAAATCTGGCACTAATGACTTACATTTTTTTTCTTTATTAAAGTAAACATATTTATCTTTCAACTCAACAATAATGAAAAAGAAAAACATTTTTCTTTCCTTTTAATCATCATCATTAATTTTTGGACAATCATTTCATAAAATAGAAAATATTAGATTCTTTTTAAAATCAAACGCATAATGCATTCAGATCTTACTCATCCCGTAAACATATACTAATCATATAAATAAACAAATGGCATATCCTATCCAACCTTCTCAACGAGTTCATAAAAAGTGATCCCATTTGTTTTCATCGGGTCATCGTTAACTGCGAGACAAACGAATACAATACATGTCACATCAAAACTAACAAAATAGTTGGGGAAAAGATTCGTTCAGAACGGATTCTTCAAAAGAAAACAAGAGAATAGAGGGAGAGATGAACATGGAGAAATTGGGTGAGGTGAAGAGTGGAGTGGACGCCACAGGTTGGTGCCGCCAACTCTAAAGTTGAACCACAGACACTCATCTTTGTGGGGTGGCCAGGCCAGAACTGGAAAAAGCATTCAATAATACATTCTGCTTTAGCAACAAAAGAAAAAGGAAATTACAACAGCACTTTTATGGGACGGATCAAGGAAAAAAGAAGCAAAGGCCCAGAAAAGATAGTGATCTTTTCTTTTGTGGGTGCACCCACAATTTGATCCCTACTGGGGTCACTCCAAAATCATACCACAGACTTCTAACCTCTGTTTTCCTCCTTTTTCTTTGAATCACTGCAACCATTGAATCGAGAGAGAGAGAGAGAGAGAGAGAGAGAGAGAGAGAGAGAGAGAGAGAATCTGTACGCAAGATTTGTCACTTAATGCCAGAAGGACCAGCACTAGTGGGATAACTCATCAGTCATCATTCATTCAGATTTCTCATTTCTCACTAGCTTGAGAATTAGTTGTGTATGAGATGAGAACAATTCTTTCTCCTGAATCTAAAATCATCAGATGGAAAATTTACTATAAGTCATCCTTGTAAGGTAAGCTACTGTGTCTGGTTAAGACCGTGTCTATAAATTCGACAAGATCTTGGGGAGAGGAAACGGGAACACGAAAATTTCGAGTGACATTCGAAGTTTTAGAGTCGTGTGTTGTGATTGTCGTTGTATGAAAACTTGAAATCTGTTGTTTGTGTATGGACTCAYAAGTTTGAAACAGAGACTCACAGAGTTGGAAAAACTTGGGATCTTTGTGTGTTTCTCCAAGATCCAACACGAATCCTTGGTCTCCTGAAAAACATTCCATGGATTTCATTTTTGAAGTAATCTTCTGTATTGAACAAAGATTCTGAGCCAACTGTTGAACAATTGGAAATGAGCTCCCAGCAGCATTTGTGGTGTCTCTGGTTAGATTTTCCAGTAGCATCGAATTGGCAAGTGAAAAGCGTGCCAAGAAGATGAAGAAGTCGTAGAAGTTCATACCTGAAAGTAAAAAAATATTGTATAAATCAACTAGTAATACCATATAATTCATAATTTCGTGTTGTATCTTAGAGAGCTTTCCACCAGAAGCTCCTAACAACGAGAAAGTGGGAGTTGTTAAGAGCTTGGTCCCTAGTGAAGCTCCAGTCTCAACATGGCAGGTAAAGATTTGACAGTATATGTCCGTTCTAAATTAATTAAGATAGATAATGAGATAATGTGTTCATGACTGGAATTCAAGAAGATGATCTAGTTGTTAGAGCAGTTTGCCAGTTTCCTGACTCAACTGTGTGAATCTGGTCGTGGTGTTACAACGTTGGGAGAAAATTCAGAGACAGGCTCGACTATAGCTCAAGGTATTAAATTTATTAGTCCAAAACCTACACTACCTGTGTTAGCAGCGAGGTTGCGCTGGCAGAGGCCTTCGAAATCGTCACATACATCTCTAATGTCTTCTATGTAATCCTTAGCTTCGTCATAATCCCGCGACATCAAGTCCAACTGAGAGAATAAATTTAGAGTATAAAATGGGTCAGTCGAATCAGAATATTTATCCTCTTTTGAACAGAGGTTACAGGTAAGCACTTGAAAACAGTGCTTACCACCCAACAGAGGTTGTAGGAATTAAACCAATTGTGGTTTATTGATATAGTGTCTTCCTGAAGAGAAACAGACATATTGCAAAAGATAGACTGGTTATAGGGCACATGAAAAATATGAATAAACATTAAAGTTCAACCGTTAAGTAAAAATCTAAAAAAGAAGAAAAAGCGAATTGAATCTGGCATCCATCTGAAAATAATAATTGAATGGAAGTTGAGAATTTAAAGGACAATTCAAGCTATCTATCATAGCGGAACAGGTACCAGTGGTAATCACAAAGCAGTGATACCTAAAACCATGCAATATACAAAATTAATTTGCACCACAAGGATATAAAAGAAATAAAGAAAGTACAATACCATATTATGAACTTGATGATACCAGCCACTTGGCACAAATATAATTTCATTTTGTTCTTGAGTACACTCCAACCAGGTAGCCTGCATAATGATAAACAAATGAACATGCAAAAGCTGATATTCAAGC
Source organism: Momordica charantia (assembly GCF_001995035.1). Next base: position 815,420 of record NW_019104494.1, on the reverse strand, counting down.
GATAGAAGGAGAAGAGGTAGAACATCTGGAATAACAATTACCTTCTTAAAACCAGGAAACGATTTTTCACTTATATTATCAAAGATATTATATACACAGGCTTTCATATTCCTGGTTGAAGTATAGAACAAAATGTTAGAAAAAGACGAAACAATGACAAAGCCCAAATATATGCATTTAGCAGAGTGGGGGATTCCAAAGGTCACTGTGGTGTGGTACCACAACTTTATGAGAAGAATCAAATATAAAGGATGATTATATTGGAATGGACAGGCACGCTATGAAATATCGACTAGCTCTAAATGTAGAGTGCAAGATCATCTAGCTAATGAATATTATTGAACAATCATGGTCATTACCAAATTTGTATATCAACGCAATTCCTTGGAAAAGGAAAATTTGTGGGTTCTTTCCAGCTTAGCATTTTGCATCTTTTTCACCACTTTTCTCTTCTCAAGAAAAAATGTGATCGAAAGAGTTAGTTGTTAAAATTCACAAGTCCTTTAGAATAGATACTGGTGACTATTTACAAAAGAAGAACAAGATCAACATCAAACACATTGAATCATCAGTTAAAAGGAAAGCACAAAAAACGATATTATGTCCATGCCTGTCAAATACAAGATGAGACTGAGGAGGAGATAAAAGAAACCATTGTTTCTTTCCACAAACATTTGCTGACCAGCTGTATGACCTGAAAACATCAGCATGGAGTGGAGTCCAAGAACCTGATCAAGAACCATGTATAAGTTTTGATGAGGACAAACATTAAAAAGAAGTGCTCTAATTTTATATGAAGTTAAACCTTTTGCTCCCATGTAAACAAAACGATAGTCGGAGCAACTTATTTCATCTTTCTCTTGGTGAGAGTCAGGATCCCTGTGCATACGGTAACTGTCAAGGTACAGGTTGAGCCAGTCATCACAAACAAACTGTGGAGTTGAGTATGCTGTGTAATTTGGGTATTCCTGCAAGTCAGATTTAAAAGGACATTAAAACATGTGAGACAACATAGCTAGCTATGTTCTGACTGACAAAACCATAATAAAGATCTACAATATAATAATGTAGCTAAAGATCACTGCCAGCATGACAATTTAAGATAATTACATTATTTGTCAATTGCCACTCAACTTGGTCCATGCAATCACTTAGCAGTATGATGTATTCATAAGAAGAAACTACCATTGAACGTTTTTTGTTTAAAGAAACAACAATGGTAATGCTATCCTGAAAATTTTCACCTGTTAATGAATATGGTTTCGATTGAATTAAGGTGTACAAGGCAACATGATCGAGAAAGGTTAAATGAACCATTTTAGTCTCAACACTGAAAGCAGTAAAATTATGGCCAACTGAGGCCTCCACTTTGTTGTTCCTCATGGACAGATATATCCATTAGATGTGACATAGTCAGTAGGGATTATTACTGGTACCTTCACAAAATGCCAGTCCTTCAAATACAGTACTGCCTTCTCTGTAAGTCCGTCATTTGAAGCAAAGCCATGCTCCTGTACAGACTCCTTATACCATTGGTCTATGAACTCTGAAACAGACATTTCTACTCTCTTCTGATCTGTAAATTCTCTAGTACTGCAATCTGCAACCTAGAAGTGGCAAATGATTATCTGACCTCAAAAAGTGGAATGTAGACTTCTAACTTTTCCTTCTGTAGATGTTTGATTTGAAAGAACAACAAGCGAGTAGTTGAACATGAATAGACAAGTTCCAAGGTAAGATATTGTCTAGGATCGAGCCAAAAAAGGCAATGATCAAATAAATTGCCAAACTCCAAAAGAAAATACAGTGGGTGCATTCTTCTGAATCATCAAGGCTATCCACAGGTTCAAATTTTTAAGCAACGAGGAAACATTCATCCTTCTCATGATGTCTACTAAGGAAATGAAGTCCCCACATGTTCAAATATATGAAGAAGCAATCCACTTATTCAAATGAATAAAATCCGCAGCATATACTGCGTATTTGAACTATAATGTATCAAAAGTAGCATGCTGAAATGAAAGTAGACCAAAAATATAAAAACTGAGCACGAAAAATCAGAACCAACAATATCGTCTTCCAGCAGAATTATAGTACCTGAACCCTAGATTTTCCGAAGTGGGTGGAAAAAAATTGTAGATTCGGCTGCCCATTCTCGTCGACCCAATCGCTGCAAGACTTCCAATCATCCATGAGACCCGTCAACACCACAGGCCGGTTCTTCTCCATGTACCGTTCTACAAATTCCTTATAACTTAATTGTTTTCCATTAACTTTGTCTATTGTTCCACAAATTTCGATGCCCATCCTTCACTTTGCTGAGCTTTTCCGATATCACAACCGCCGTGGCCGTGAGAGAAAGTCAGAAGAACAAAGCACAGTCACTGCCGGTAGCAGCCGTGCCTCCCGTCTTTCTCAGGCAGTGAAATTGGGCTGGTTTCTGTTGGGCCAGGCCCAAATTTGACGGCGATCCAAACAGTATATAAACCGCAATTTCTCAAACGTCATCATTTAGATTACACCTGCTACTGAAAAATGGCGCCTACATCACCTATAGCTTTGCTTCCATGGCGTCCCGACATTGGTTTCATGTATAGGTGGAGAGAACTGATTGGAATCGACCTTTGCATGGAAACGGGCTATCTCGGTTGTCTGTCACCTTTGCGACAGCGCGGTTTATTGATTTTTTATTTCTTGGCATCTTTCTTCGGAATTGCACCGATGGTCTGATAAGTTGCAGAAGCCCTTGTGGTGCTCAAGAAAAAAAGGCTGAAAAACGATGACAGACCCAACGGGCTCATCAGCTTCAGATAAGGTCCAGGCATCCTCTTCTTCTTCACCGGACCAGTAAGTTTTCGTTTATTATCTTGATTGTTCAAGCGAATTATTACCTGAACTGAATTTTCCCTGGTTTTAAACGGCAAGCTAGGTTGATGGAGATTTTAGCAGTATTTAAAGTAAGATAAGAGAAGATTTGGAACTATGCATATTTCAGAAACTATCGTTCAGGAAATTTTGGTTACTGTCTTTTTACCACTTTCTAGATAGACTGATGTTGAATTTAGGTTAGAGAGAAGATGGAGCCTAAGCATTTTCGGGGATTGGGATAATATGCGGCTAAAAGTCTGTGTAAATGTAATATTTATGACTGAAGAGCATAGTTGACTCATCTTAACTGACCAATCAATCAAGTTTCCGAATCGTTTGCTTATTGGTGAGAAGTTCTTATACTTGGGAAAGAAGTTGGACAAACGAATTGTTTCTTCTTTACAATTACAATTGTTTTAAGGATATGAAGCTCAAATTAGTACGAGCAAGAAATTGAAGTTTTTGGTGAGTTTCTATATTTGACGTTTTGAGGAGATGAGTAATCTTTTTGTTTGAAAATAGGAAAAGCACTAAACGGGATTTTTCCACTGCAATTTTGGAACGCAAGAAGTCTCCCAATCGTTTAGTTGTTGATGAGGCTATCAATGATGATAACTCTGTGGTTTCTTTGCATCCTGCTACCATGGAAAAGCTGCAGTTCTTTAGAGGAGATACTATTTTATTGAAGGTGATTTCCGTGCTTGTTTTGACAAACAGTTCCATTTACCTGTGAGAACGATAATTAATCTTACTTGCATTGGTTTTACGATTATACAGGGGAAGAAGCGGAGAGATACAGTGTGTGTTGTTCTTGCTGATGAACAATGTGAAGAGCCAAAAATCAGAATGAATAAAATTGTACGAGCCAATCTTAGAGTTCGTCTTGGAGATGTCGTGTCTGTCCATCAGTGTCCTGATGTGAAGTATGGAAAACGGGTTCACGTCCTCCCCATTGATGATACAATAGAGGGTGTTACTGGCAACCTATTTGATGCATATTTGAAACGTGAGGGTTATACTTTATTATCTTCCGTTGCTTATCGATTATATATTTTCCGGGAAATTATTGGAATATGATTTTGATTTATTGTTACTCTTGTTGTTAGCTTATTTCTTGGAAGCATATCGACCGGTGAGGAAGGGTGACCTATTTTTAGTCAGGGGTGGAATGAGAACTGTTGAATTCAAGGTCATAGAGACAGACCCTGGTGAATACTGTGTTGTTGCACCTGATACTGAGATCTTCTGTGAGGGAGAGCCCATAAAACGCGAGGATGAGGAGAGATTAAATGAAGTTGGATATGATGACGTTGGGGGTGTCCGGAAGCAAATGGCTCAGATTCGTGAACTAGTTGAATTACCACTTAGACACCCACAACTCTTCAAATCAATTGGTGTAAAGCCTCCAAAAGGGATATTGCTATATGGGCCTCCTGGATCCGGAAAAACTCTTATAGCAAGAGCTGTTGCTAATGAGACTGGTGCATTTTTCTTTCTAATTAATGGGCCAGAAATAATGTCGAAGTTAGCTGGTGAGAGTGAAAGCAATCTGAGGAAGGCTTTTGAGGAAGCTGAAAAGAATGCCCCCTCAATTATCTTTATTGATGAACTTGATTCCATTGCTCCAAAGAGGGAGAAAACACATGGAGAAGTGGAAAGACGTATTGTTTCCCAACTTCTGACCTTGATGGATGGCCTCAAGACTCGAGCACACGTTATTGTTATTGGAGCTACCAATAGACCTAATAGCATTGACCCTGCTTTGAGGAGGTTTGGAAGATTTGATCGGGAGATCGATATTGGTGTACCTGATGAAATAGGACGATTGGAAGTCCTTAGGATCCATACAAAGAACATGAAACTTGCAGAGGATGTAAGACTATCTAATGTCATCTCACATTATTTGTCTATAATTATATTTTGCATATGCAATTTTTTTGTTTGTGCCAGGTCGATCTTGAGAGAGTTGCAAGGGACACCCATGGTTACGTTGGTGCAGATCTTGCTGCTCTCTGCACTGAAGCAGCACTCCAGTGTATTCGGGAGAAAATGGATGTCATTGATTTGGAGGATGAAACAATTGATGCTGAGGTATTGAATTCCATGGCCGTAACCAATGAGCATTTCCAAACTGCTTTAGGGTCTTCGAATCCTTCAGCTTTGCGCGAAACTGTGAGTCTATACTTCCTAATATTTCTTCTTGAGGAAAATCTAGTTTATATCTCACTAGATATTGTGGTTAACCAGGCTTATTTTGTTCTCTATAGTTCTTCCCTAATGAGCATTCAACAAAAGAATATAGGCTATAGGAATGAAGCATGTCTGTTGTGTTTCATAAATGACTATATTTTAATTAAGCTGTTGAGAATTGTTGTGAGAGGAACACCACAACTTTTACATTTCTGTTTCTTGAAGAAAAACATTCCAACAAAATTTGCATCTGGTTGCCTTCTTTTCCGACTGAGTACTCTGTCATCAATACTGATAAACAAGCCTTTTGCTTTTAGGTTGTGGAGGTTCCGAACGTTTCGTGGGATGATATTGGTGGGTTGGACAATGTTAAAAGAGAGCTCCAGGAGGTTTGTGCGTTGTTTTATATGATCAAACTTATAATTTTGAGCTGGTGGTGTTTCTAATTTCTCAGATTGTTCGTGTTTCTTTTGACTCTGAGCTTGTCTATATGTGGCTGTTTTCTGGCAGACTGTCCAATATCCAGTGGAGCATCCTGAGAAGTTTGAAAAATTTGGCATGTCACCATCTAAAGGTGTTCTCTTTTATGGGCCCCCTGGCTGTGGTAAAACGCTGCTTGCTAAGGCAATTGCCAATGAATGCCAAGCCAACTTTATAAGTGTGAAAGGACCTGAGTTGCTGACAATGTGGTTTGGTGAAAGTGAGGCAAATGTGAGAGAGATATTCGACAAGGCTCGGCAGTCGGCTCCTTGTGTACTATTTTTTGATGAACTTGATTCCATAGCAACTCAGGTACTAATTGTTCAAACTTCAATATATATTTGGCATTGCATTATTTTTGCTTTTTATCAAATGTCACTATTCTTCAAAAGTATGCCTTGATTTATCTATGAGCTAATTTGGCTTATATTGGAGTGTTTTTTCAATTAACTTTTAGCATTTTTCAATTATACCCTCCTACTCGGTATGTTAAAGGCGGATGATGATAAATTTATATGACATGGTACTTAATGAGTTCAACATAAATTTGGAAGAGAATTAGGCTACGTAAGAGAAGAAAATTTGAAATTTTTGCTGTTAAAATTCTCGAGGAGGAATTAGAAATTTTTCTCTAGTTTATTTCCTCCAAATTTCTGCAAACTCATTAAGGTCCCTATAAGCTTACCATCTTCCAGTTTTGGAAGGATATAATTGAAAAAGGTTAAAATATAAGACACTAAATAGAAACTTCTTAAACGGTAGGGACTAAATCAAAAAAACATCAGGACTAAAATATATTATATATATTTAGGTAGCTAATTAGAGGTTCTGTTTAACAAAATGATAAATCAGTTTGAATTTGACAGCGTGGTAGTTCTGTTGGAGATGCTGGTGGTGCAGCAGATAGAGTCTTGAACCAACTTCTTACAGAAATGGATGGCATGACTGCAAAGAAGACCGTGTTCATAATTGGGGCAACAAACAGGCCAGACATTATAGACCCCGCCCTGCTTAGGCCCGGACGTCTGGACCAATTAATATACATCCCGCTCCCTGACGAGGCTTCTCGTCTTCAGATCTTCAAAGCATGTCTGCGAAAGTCACCAGTGTCGAAAGATGTCGATCTATCAGCTCTTTCCCGGTACACCCATGGCTTTAGTGGAGCCGATATCACTGAAATATGTCAGCGTGCCTGCAAATATGCCATTAGAGAAAATATTGAGAAGGTATTCTTTACAATTTAATTTGCAAAAAAAAAAATCTTTACAGTTTGAATTTGATGTGGCAGCATCGTGAAAACAGCCATTCTTTAGGAGATTGTAGAACATTTAGAAAATTAAGGATAACGAATTATTTAGGCATTAACTATTTTGTTTTTATTTTTCTATTTTTGATAAATAGGCTTGTCTTGTAACCATTTTTGGGTATGTTTTTCGTTTTTTTAGAAAAATACATTTGAATTCTAACCAAATTTTAGAAACAAAACAAGTTTTTGAAAACTTTTTCTAGTTTCCAAATTTTGGCTTAAATTTTATGAAGTAAATAAAAAAACAAAGAAACATGTTCATGAAGTCGTATTTTTAGCTTAATTTAAAATAGAAAATGAAAAACAAATGGTTATTAAACAGGACTATTGTGATTTTGATTATACGTCATCCATGTGGCAATATTTTTAACCAACTTGTTTATTTTTAAAACCCTTTTAGACCATTCTAAAAAAATTTCTACTTTTACTCACAAATGACTTCATATTCTTCATTTTTTTCTCACTATTTACCCTATTTTTGTTCATCCTCGTACTGTTCATCAGCTGCTGACCCATTTGCTCTTTCACTTTATAAGGCCAAAGCTGAAAATAGAAAATAATTGAAGAGGCTACGATTTCAGGAATACTATTTTTTCATTGGAAATATCAGACCTCTTCAGTCAAAAGCTTAGAAATAAATGTCTCTGTGAAACGAGAAACCATGTTCTGTTCATCTACTGTGGCTGCCCCAAGCTTGTTTCTGAAGCTACATCTTTTTCCTGCCATGAAACTTAAACCGATGTAATTCCCTAAAAAGTTTGCATCTTCACTAGCATCTGAACTCTGCCTTTTCTTAAACTAGTTGTAATTCTGCCAAAAACTTTCTTTAGGCTCTGGTGGTGATTCTTTTGAGTTTTGATAATACTTTTCATATTGAGATCTGAAATTTCCTAATCCAGGTGGATTGTTTTAATTAATCGATTTGCCTCATGATATTACCGAACACACTCTTAACTTCTCTGCAACTATACATATTTACTTGTGTTTTATCCATTGATGGGTATTAGGATCTCGAGAAGGAGAGAAAGAAAAGAGAAAACCCAGAAGCCATGGAAGAAGACGACGACATCGACGAAGTCTCAGAGATAAAGGCAGCACATTTCGAGGAGTCGATGAAGTTTGCTCGTCGAAGTGTCAGTGATGCAGACATCAGGAAGTACCAGCTCTTTGCTCAGACCCTACAACAATCTCGCGGAATTGGATCTGAATTTCGGTTCCCCGACCGAACTGATAACATTGCAGCTGACCCGTTTTCTTCTGCCATAGCTGGAGATGATGATGATGATCTTTACAACTGAAGTGGAAACCAGTCAGTGCAATGGTTTGTAAGGGCCTTTCTTCTCTAAACAACCCTTTCAAGTGCTTTCTTCTCTTGAAATGTAGTTGTGTTTTCTTTTCTTCTTGCTAGTGAATGGTTGTGTTGTACATATTGCAAGGATTGATCGTAGAGAAATAAAGGAATGTGGAACATCAGACTGGACAGTCTCTTCGCTGTGAAATCTATATATAAAACTAAAAAATATTCAAGACGGTAACAAATTTGAAAAAAGCAGTACATATTTATGAGAGAAAATGGTATTTTTATCTGAAAAAAGATCAAATAAATAATTATAAAGCTCTGTACTTTGTTTGCTCTATGAGGTGGGGCCCATCCTTATGACGTGGAGTTGGGGAATTTGGGGAGGGATGCACGGAATTTTAAGACGGGGGAATCTTGCTTTCTCCTGTTTTTTAATTTTATTTTTTAGGGTTTAGAAAGTGTAGATTTCACGTGTGGGCCCCAGTAAAAATTTGGTTGCGAAAGAGGCTGCGCCTTTGGTGGTCGCATGTGCGCCACGTGATGGCCCTGCGTCGCACGTGCCGATCTTTAAACAAAGCCATTGCAGTTGGTCTCCGCTTTCTCTCCCGGACATGCCAACGGGACACGACGTCGTTGCCTTCATCCCACATGATTGGTTTTCTCTCTCTCTTTTTTTTTTCTTTGCAAAACAAAAATCTGTGTTTAATGAGTAGAAGTGAGATTTAGGATTTTTTCTTTTAATACAAAACTAGAGACACGAAGTTTGAACATTTAAAAAAAAAAAATAGTAGAGGTCAATTATCGTTTATCCAAAAGAAATAACAGATGTCAATTATTGTTTAATTATATTCAAGATCTGGCAGGATATAAATTTTTCTATTTGTAATTAGACTTTTTTACAGTAACGCTATAATATTTTAAGATTGTTGGATTATGACTTTTGAGAAAGTTAATATATATCTTAGGCTTGGTTAGCATTAACTACGCTATTATTGTGAAGAATTCAAATTAGATATTCATTAATCATGACATGTGAGTATCTTAACTTGGCCATGCTCCATAAATTATGTTTGGCCACCTATTTTGGCGTCTCTCTATCATATAACAATGTTCTAACTTATGATAAAAACATATAGCATCTCACCCTTTTTGACGAATGGTTTTATTCTTATTATTTGTAATTTTAAATTACTTAGGATCCGGACCCATTTAGAAACATTTCCATTTCTTTTCGTTTTTAATTTTATTAAGAAATATAAGTATTTGACAACTACTTGTTTTTGCTTGTTTTTCATTTTTTATAAACATTCTCAAATTTGTATAGAAATTTTGGAAACAAAAACAAGTTTATTGTTCTCCAATTTGTTTCAACATAAATAATAATCTTGTTTCATCATTCTTGTATCGGTTGTTGGGAGCCATGCAATTTTATCTTTCTTTATTAAAAAATAAGAAACATAAACAAGAAATGATAATGTAACCAAATGGACCATAACTTTCTCGTGTTTCTAGGTTTATTGAAAAACTTAAGCATTTAACAACTATTTATGTTTTTTATTTCTCATTCTTTAGAAACCTTCCCAAAATTGAACAAAAAAAAAAGTTGGTTTCTTGTTTCTTGTTTATTGTTCTCATTAAAAAAAGAAAAAAAAAAGCTTCCTTATTTTTCCAATAAAGAGATGAAGAACAAGAAATAGTTACCAAATGCAATTATATTTTTGTTTATTAAAAAAAATGAGACAAGAAAACAAGAAAAGGGAACGTTATTAAACGGGTCATTAATATCATACGGGTAATAAAACATTAGATTAAAACATATAAAAAAGGTTAGGTACTTTCATTTAAAAAATAATTAAAATTTGTTGACAAAAAAGAGTTAGATTCTTTAATTAACATATTTAGAGACGTGAATGTCTAGGATACTTTTTATATGAAACCAACTTGATGATTAACAAAACTCTACCGACTCATCAACAAAGTCTTTTTCTTCCATGCGACATACCCACATGTCTAATATATTAAGAATAATAACAATAATTTACGGACACATCAACTCTCTATAAACGCCAAAGCAAGCATAGCTCAGCGGTAATTTATATATATCTCCAATCATGAGATTGTGAGTTCGATCCCTTACCCTCACATGTTATACTAAAAAAAAAACTCTCTATGAACTAATTTTAAAAATATTTTTCAACAAAACGACTTAATTGACAAATTTAAAAACATTTGAGTAGAATGTAATAATTAAAAAGGTTAAAAGACTAAATTGAGAATCATGAATGTATAACTCATTTTATTAGTTATAGGTTGATATTAAGTGATAATTTTTTTTTTCTTTTAGCAATTTAATCCCAAAAACAAGGATGATTGCACAGCAAGGAGATAAATGTAAAATCATAAGCCTTCCTCTCTCCTCCACTACCGCACATTGTTCCTCTCTTTCACAATTGCAAAGCAAATTAAAGGCAATCAAATCATCCGATAGAACCTTCCAACATGCACACGCCCACCAAGCCTTTAGCCCTTTTCCAAAACGACGCAACTTTGATGATCAATTATTCACTTATAATTTGACTTACCATCCAACCATTCCAAATATCCCCTCCCCACTCTCATCAATTAATTCTTCCTCTCTCCTTCTTGACGTTGACGTGTCTCTCATTTTTTTTACGTGTAATCAAAATACTTGACCGTTCGATGAAAGTCCATATTGGCAAGGAAATAGAAAAACTTGACGTTCGATGAAAGTCCATATTGGCAAGGAAATAGAAAAATTCGAAAGTATGAAGTGAACGATACGATGCTTTCATTGATATTCAGTTTTTTGATTGCAACTGAAAGTAAAATTAAAAAGTTATTTATATCTAAAATCTGAAGAGATAATATGGTATTATTATCTAAAAAATGTGGAAATATATAGAAGTCAGTTGCCCCAACACTAAAGACCTATTTGGAAACGTTTCAGTTTCTTATTTCTCGTTTTTAATTTTTTAAGAAATCTTGATATCTTGCAACTAACTATACTTATTCTTTTTTTCTTTTTTCATTTCTAATTTGTTCCAAAATATAAATAAAAATATGTTTAACCACACCTGGATTCATGACGTGGAGTCTTGTAATTTATTTTTTTTGATTAAAAATGAAGAAACATAAACAATAAATAGGAACAAATATCGTAAGAAATCAAGTTGCCTTTGTTAATATAAACCGATTAAATGGCAATAAAACAGAGTTATGAAAGACACCATAGAAGAAAAATACATCCTCCAAAGTAATAACGAATTTACACAAAATTTTCTTCCTTTTTTTTTGGTCCATATATCAAAAAGGAAGGGAAAAAAAGGAGGGGATCTAAATCCTTTACATTACCATTTCTAATTATCCCAAAAATACATTAATTAATCTTAATCTTCCTTCCTAATGCTTAAATCAGAAGCTAATTATAAATTGAACTAAGAAAAGAAAAAGTAAAAATATCATTGATTGCGTGGAAAATACGCGCCCGACGACGACAGCGAAGCGTAAGAGCAACGGGACGACTCCTGGAGGGGCAGCGACAAAAGCATCTGACTCGCAGGAGCCGTGGAAGAGGAGGACGAAAACGACGTCGCTGTGTCCAAGCTTGTCGCGTTGCTACTGTTCCTGGGCGGCTTGTCGGCGGCCTCCGCCGCTGTCGGCGGCTGGTCCTGCCGGATCTCGCGTAGTAAAGCGGCCACGTCTTTCATCGTCGGCCGGTCTTCGGGGCGGTCGCTGGTGCAGAGGAGGGAAATTCCGAGGGCCTGCAGGATCTCCTGGATCTGCGGGTCCGGGTGACCCTGAAGTTTCGGATCCAATATCGAAACCGGGTCCTTTTTCTTCTTCAGATGCTCCCTCACCCACTGAATCACGTGCTGCCCCTCCGCGAATGACGAGTCCGCTGGCTTTTTGCCCGTTATTATCTCCAGCAAAACGACGCCGTAGCTATACACGTCACTCTTTTCTGTGATCCTCAACATGCACCCGTATTCTGCAGAATGCCCAATCATAAATAGAGCCTTCAAAATCTTCGAATTCATAGATATAGTATAAAGTTCAAAAAAGAGAATAACGTTACGATTCTTGGCACTTATAATTTGTAAGGTATGGTTGTAAATATACCTATGTTTTAAAATGAAATTTATTAATTTCTTTTGCCTTTCACCCTCACACTAGTCATAATCCTATTAGTTCCATTTCCTTCTTATCCCTCAATTTACAGTACACCCCTTGTAGCTGACAGTGACTCTACAGTCCACAAACAACTTGCAATTATTATTTTTTTAATAGGGTATATTAATGTAAAAAATGAAAGATTGCGGATAAAAAAACCAAAGTGTTTAGATATCTTTTGGAACAGAAAAAATTCAAAACAAACATATTCAAACTTCTAAAATACAAGAATTAAGTACACAAAAGTACAATCTTTTTTATATACTATTGTCAATAAGAATATAACCCAACAAAAGGTTTAATTTCTCCCACTTGCTCTAATAAAGAAAAAGAAATCTGTAGAAATGTAAGGATTACAAAATTTATCGGAAAATCATAATTAATTTTTTTAGATAATATATGATAAAGTGGAATTAATATGCAATTATAGTAATTAATTAAGGCGTTACCAGGTGCAAAGTAGCCGTAAGAGCCAGCGAACTGGGGGTTCGCTGAAGACGAACCGTTGTGAGCATCTTCAAGCAACCGGGCGAGCCCAAAGTCCGCCAAGCACGCCTCGTAGCGATCGCCCAACAGAATATTGTGCGCCTTCACGTCCCGGTGCAAGATCGCCGGCACGCAGTCGTGGTGCAAATAAGCCAATCCCTCCGCCACCCCCAACGCTATCTTGAATCTGCTCTCCCACTCCAGCCCCACGCGCCCACTTCCCTCGTGTAGTAACGCGCCCAAATTCCCATTCGGCAAGTAGTCGTAGAACAGCAGTTTCGTCCTCCGGTTCGCTCCCCACCCTAGCAATCGGACGATGTTCCGGTGCCGGATCCTTGCCAATGTAGCGATTTCCGATGAGAATGCCGCCGCCGAGAACTTCTCTGATGATCGGAATCGCTTGACGGCGATCATCAGACCTGATGATGGGATGCAGGCTCTGTAGACGACGCCGGTCTTGCCGCGGCCGATGATGTTGGCCGGCGTCAAGCACTTGATTACGTCGGAGATTGAGAGATCGAGCTTCTGGTACAGAGTCACTTCCCAGCCTGAGCCAAGCTCCACGTCGCTGTCGAAGCCGGCTTCTGGATTTTCGTCGCGGGACCCATGGGAGCATCCGCGACATGAATGTTTGTCTTTCAGAATGATATAAACTGCCGCTAGTAGCAGTGCGCAGGCCGTGCACAGTAGCACCACCATGGCCACTCGAGCCGCTAGCGTGTGGCGAGAGGCTCCGCTGTGGTTATCGGCGTAGCATTTTTCGCCAGAAAAGCACAAGTCCGGGTTCCCGGAGAGAGCGCTCAGAGGAAGCTCCGTGAAGAATGGCGTCTCTGGTACGCGTCCAGAGAAATTGTTGTGTGATACATTGAGGACTACGAGATTTTGCATGTCCGCCAGCATCTGGAGGTCGCCTGAGAGCTGGTTGTAAGAGAGGTCCAACGACCCGAGCTTGTCTAAATTAGCAAACTCCTTCGGAAGCTCGCCGGTTAATTGGTTTAAGCTCAGATTGAGACCAATTTCAAGTGAAGGAATCTTGCCTAAGCTCGGTGGAATGTTCCCCGAGAGTTGATTGCCGCTTAAATCTAGTAACTGTAGTTTCAAGCAGGAACCGATTTCAGTCGGTATAGGCCCCGAGAATCGATTGTTTGAGAGAACGAGTTTCGTGAGCGAGTTGAAAGATCCAAAACTCGGATTCGGCGTCCCTTCGATTAGATTATTTGAGAGATCAACGTACTGGAGGAAAGAAAGCTGGTTGAATTCTTCTGGAAGAAATTTTGCTAGGGAGTTGGAATGCAAATCAAGGAATGTCAAGTTTCTACACCCGGAAATCTCCGGAGGCAACGCTCCAGTGAGGCGATTGTTTCCGAGGTCCAGGAAAATCAAGTTATTCAAATTCCCAATCTCCGGCGGAACTTCTCCCGTGAGCCTATTGTTACTCGCTCGGAACCGAAATAGAGACGAACAGTTACCTATTGCCGGCGGTATCACGCCGGAGAGATTGTTTGAGAGGAGCAGAAGCTTGGATAGCTTTTTCAACTGGAAAATTCCCGTCGGAATTGAACCTGTCAACCCGTTCAGTGATAAATCCACGGCCTCCAGATTGCGACAGTTGGAAATGGTGGGTGGAATACTTCCCTCGAGCTTGTTTTGCCACAAGAACAGCAATGTCAGATTGGTGAGATTTCCCAATTCGGAGGGGATCGTACCGGTGAATTGGTTATTATCAAGCTCGATGTGAGTGATTCTCGGACAGTTTCCGATCTCTTTGGGGATCTCACCGGATAATTGATTTACACTCAGTTGCAATTCTTGGAGCAACGTTAAGTTCCCAAATGTTGAAGGAATGCTCCCCGTCAGGGAATTAATCGAAACGTCGATGACTAATAACTGGTTACAGCTACCTAGCTCCGGCGGTATAACGCCGACCAAATTGTTCTGCCATAGTAGCAGACTCTGGAGATTTTGTAACCTTCCTAACGAGCTTGGGATTGAGCCGGAGATCGAATTCTCGTAGAGAAAGACATTTTGGAGCTCAGTGCAGTCGCCAAGTTCATGAGGTATCTGGCCGGAGAGAAGGGCAGTATAAATTGCCAATGTCTGAAGCTTCTTGAGGAGGCCAAGACTAGACGGAAGAAAGCCCGAGATGCTTGTTTCAGCCAGACCCAGGGTTACCAAGCTGCTGCAGTTTCCAATTTCTTCCGGCAGAGAACCTCGTAAGTTCTTGTTCCCTCCAGCTCTAATCACTTCAAGCTGTTTCAAATTTCCTATGCTATTGGGAATTTCACCGCTCAACTGATTGTCAAAGAGAATCAGCTCCTTTAAGCTTGTGAGATTCCCGATCCCTGCAGGAATTGACCCTTCGAGATGATTCGAATTGAGGCGAAGATGTTCGAGATTTAGCAACGCACCTATTTCAGTTGGAATCTCTCCAGTGAGGCCATTGTCACTGAGGTCCAAGGTACTCAACTGACTAAGAGCACCGATCTCTTTCGGGATGGAACCAGTGAGATTTGCTCCCGGCAAGACGAGCTTATTCAAAGATGACAGTGAAGAGAAATTCGATGGAACTTCACCAGGTAAGTTCACGTACCTCAATACTACTTCCACTACTTCTCTGTTGTTGTTGCAAGTGATTCCAAACCACCCACATGGCGTTTCGTTGTTGGGGTCCCAATTACGTAGCACCTCGTTTGATCCATTAAAACTTAGCTTCCAAGTGAGTAGAGCTTGACCCTGTTCGTTAATGGCGGAAGTTGTGAGAGGGAAGACTGAAAAACAGAGAATTAGGATAGCTGAGGGGAGGGTCCATGAATTTACAGGCATTACAACTACACTACAAACTCCAATGAGAGAAACAGGAAAGTGGGTTTGAGCCTAGGGAGTGCCAAAAACAAGAGAAGCCAAATCATGTCTTGCGGTCTACGATGTCTTAAATTAGGTCTCTATAAACTATAAGCAAAAAACAATTCAAATGCCCAGAATCCTGGGATCCAAGAAGAACAGCTAGGCCATGATGGGGGTGCAGAGGGAGATGGAATTTTTGGTTGGCGTTTCCTTTGCAGTTTTTTATTCATAAAGAGGAGAGGTGGGCGGAAGGTGGAAGACTGTATTTTAAATTTTAATTCAAAGAAGTCGAAGAGAGAGAGAGAGAGAGAGAGAGAGACGGGCACAAATCACAATGACGGCAAGTGACTTTGCACACTTAACAATTGTCCTCTGAGAACTTTTTACAAACAGTTATTCGGCCTAATGGGGTGAATTAAATGCCGGATATCAAAAAAGTTGGGGGATTTTGTCACCTGGCATTGCTTTCAGCCAACCAGGTCGTATTAACAATTATGGCCCCCAAGTCCAAACTTTATGTGATAGCGTTGTTGCTGCTAACTATTCCCAAAAATATGAGTGATTATTTGCTTTCCTTCACGTTTTTATCCTTAGTAAGGCTGATTTTTTGGGGGGTTGTTTTTTCAATTAAGATTTAGTGCAATTATGTTTTGAGTACAGTTCTACAAAAATGATTATCCTTTATTATTTCTTATTTGTCTTGTAGATGGTCTCTTTTTTAAAACAATTGAGGTTTTTGTTATTGGTACTAAAATATCTCTCTTGTTGGGCCTTAGTTGTCCACTGGCTTAGCTTCCCCTGATCCATGCTATTTTCTACAACCTCCTCCAAAAACAAATAAACAAATCCCAATTCCTTCATTTCCATTGGAAGAGAAAAAAAGAGAAAAATATTGGTCCAACTTTATCCTCTCAAGTTTGGCAATATTAGAATCAGTGATTAACGGATTTGAATCCTTAACCATTCACATGGCCAAACCCTAAATCTAGGATATATGAACAGATCTCGGAAGGGAAGACAGAGGTTTGGATCTAAGAATTTATATATAATAGGAAAAAAGATGCTAATGCCTGTGAATCTGCTGCATGACCCTGTTTTATTTTACTTTATTTTTGTGACAAAATGATGAAGTGAAATTCCACACAGGGAGGTTTTTCAGTAGAAAATTTGAAGGTGTCATGTGATTTTGGATAGAATAAATAAAAGGCCAATCCAATCCAAATTTTGGAATCACAATTTGGATTTTGGGTTTTATTATAGAAGGAAGTCACCCTCCTTGTGCATATCTCGTGATCATGATGTGGATTTATGTTTATTTTAATCACTCTGTTTATATTTTATGTTTGTTTTCTCCTCCAAGTGGGGGTCGGGGGTCATTTTTAAGGCCAATAAAGCTTGACTTGGGACAGCCTTTGGTGAATCAAAGTCTCTCTCTCCTTTTGTACTATTTACTGTCATTTCTTCATGAAATCAAATTTTGAAAAGGGGAGCAACAGCCTTCAATTGATTTTGGTTTAGATGTGATTAATTATGAGTTCAAAAAGAAATGATCTTGAACTATTCTCTTTTTCTTAGATATAAAGTGATTTAATTTCTATTCAGGGAATGCATGTTTTAAACTATATTTCCTATGGTGTGGTCTAATGGTCAATAAGGACCAACCTAAATAGCAAAAGGCTTAGAGTGAATGGGAACTTCAAACCATAGTGACCACCTACTAGGATTTAATACCCTACAAGTTACTTCGACAACCAAATGTAGTAGGGTCAGACGGTTGTCTCGTAAGATTAGTCGAGGTGCGCACAAACTGGTCCGAACACTCACAAATATATAAAAAAGAAAACTATATTTTTGCATAACTCTATCTAGAATTTGGGTAAGGCTGGTGTTAGGACAATGGTCTTGTCAATATGATTTCCTAGCTCTCTTTGCATCCATGTAAAAACATGGGATGTCTCAATAATTGTAAATTTCATGGGGGAATTTCAAATTTTCCATTATTGTTTTTGAGACACGACTAAGATGGTTTGGAGCTATGTATCTTGAACTCTCATGCAATCATATAAAATGATGTTGCTTTATAGTTAGCTAAAAATCAAATTCATACCTATTTGTACAGGTCATTCTCGACATGCTTTGTATGAAAGTGGGAGATTTGAATTCTAGATGAGAAGTTCAAATTAATTAAGATTTACTTTATTAGACTGTATTAATAACAATTTGTCTTCAACTTATTAATCTTTTTGAAACCATTGCATGTATCAACTTGAGAATTGATTTATAAAATTGGAAAATCAAAAGTCTAAAATCTGATTGCTTGTTTTGGAGCAATAATTGAGCAAACGTGAGATACAATCCCAGTGATAAAATTAAAAATTAAATAAAGGGGAAAAAAAAAGATGCCCTCAATTATATGAAATATGAATGGTAGCTGCTTGGAAGTCAAACAGTTCACAGCCAAGTAACTTTTTTCTTTTTCCCTTTCTGCGTGGATGTCCCATTTTGGCTCCACACCATACCTCATAAATCGGAAAAATGTCCTTAATTACTGCATTTATATGGGATATATTTTTTAAACTCTGGCCACTAATTATTTTGTCACATAATTAGTTTAATAATGGCTAAATTATACCGATCATTGTTGTACTTCACAGTTATTTTTATAGTTGAATTTATTAATTATAATGGTTACGTTCTTGTAATTAATCCGTATAGAAAATTGTAATGGGTGATTCATGATATATATGAGAGGACAATTATCTCCTATGAGGTATTTTGGGTGAAATCAAAAGTAAAGCCGTGAGGGCTATGCCCAAAGCGGACAATATTATACTATTGTGGAGATTCGGGGTACTTGGGATACCGTTCTCCTTAACAATCTAAAGCTATATCATTACAAATTAAAGTAGATGTATAAACTTTAAGCTTTTAAAATATATATAATTGAAATTATGGAACAGTTTTTTTAGTATTGAAAAATGTTGTTTTACCCTTATTAAATTGAAGGATTTAATAATTCGTGTTTTATTTACAGTTTTAGAATCCTTCATTTAAAAATGAGAAATGAGAAACTACCATATACATATATTTCTAAAAGAACTAGAAACAAAATATTATTATTATTTTTTATAGCAACTTAAATTGAAGATTTACTAGGTAAACCTTCTATATATAATTGGGAAGAGGAGGAAACACTAGTTCTTAAAATATTTTTGACAAGAATCGTCCTTCCCAACTTGCTAAGAGATGGTGAACAACGTCAAGAGATCTCTTATTGTTATAAAATACATCAAAGAAAAGATTCTTTCCTTGATGGCTATGCATTTTTCTTCTTCTTATGGGTTTTAATCAAAAGGGTCTATAAATTGACCATTCAATTCTTTTTAGGTTGTTTTTTAGCCCTTGGCTTTTCTTCTTTCGGCTCTCAAAATGGAGAGTTTTAGATTACATTACCAATCAACTTTTGTTTTCATTTTGTCTCTTTTGGACCAAGCTTCAACTTTTGCTTATATTATTATTGGCCTTTGGATGGTAAGTCAAGGTAGAAACTTACACCTTTTTCTTTAGGTAAAAACTTCCACTCATTCCTATCATTACATTCATATTATTCAACCAAACATGCTTTAGACTTTTCCACATAGAAAATTATAATAAAAAACAAACTTTTTATTTTAAAAATTTTGACAACAAATTTGTTAACATCATTGCCACCAAAGGTGGAGCTATGAATTTTTTAGAAGTTCAATCAAATTTCACATTTTAACTTTATATATATAATATTTCAATTTAAAATTTTTAGGAAAACTTTAAAATTGGGCTTCTGGGCCGACATAACATTTCAAATGGGCCGGTACAGTTTCGGCACAAAAAGCCGTTGCTTGGTTAGCCCAAGGCCCAATGAGATGCACTTAGAATTCTTCGGATAATCATTTCATAACCCATTACCCACATCGTCGTTCTCAAGGAAGAAATTTTGAACTTTGAAGCAAATTTGGCGGGCGAAGTGTGTGAGCAACTCCTCTGCCCTGTGAAAGAATGGAGAACAAGGTGGAGGATTCTATTCGCGTGAAGATGGAGTCGCTGCGAATGGTTCGCGAGAAGGAGATTCCAGTTCAGCAGCAAAAGATGGAGTCATTTGCGGATTCGTTTCGCAAATCTCTGGAATCGATCACTGTAAGGTCGCGAGAAAATGCCCTAAGTCAAGGTGAGGTATCTATCCCTTTCAATTTACTCAGGAAAGAGTTGATACGAAACCGTTTTATTGTGTCCGGTAGAAAGATGTTGTCGGTGGTAGAAGTGTTTGTGGAGTCACCATTAGGGTTTTGGGATGGGTGGGGCGTGGCGATTCCCTTAGTCAAAATGAATGTAATTCTAGAGGGCTGAGGAGGTGTAGGTTCTGGAGTGGCAAATTTACTTTGAAATTTCCCATTTCATCCTTAATTCTTTTTCGAATCCTCAGGGAAACTGGGGGAACTGAAAGCGAGGCTGAGGGAGGCGGAAGATGAATTGGTTAAAGCTCTAGCAGGTATCGGTTTTGACTATGCGACTTCCGTTTAACGCTGCATGAGGTAGAACATACTACACCGTTGAAGATTGAAATTGATTTGAAGTGACATTTAAAAATTGAGTTATGTTTGAACTGGATTTGTTTATAGAATCTTTTTCAACGTTAAGTGTTTTGGGTTTGGAACAAGTTGTAGGTGAAAGGTTGCTGTTGGTAATGTTCATCACTTTGAAATTAGCACAAATCGTAAGTGCTTGTTACTATTTTATTTACATATTTCTGTAGTGAAGACTCGTAAAGAGGCCAAACGGCTGGCAATCACCGATTCCCTTGCAGCTTCAAAATCTAGAATAGAAGAGCTGAGGAATACTTTACAAGATTGCAAAGCAAAGAGGGATGAATATTCTACAATTATATCTCAGCAATCCTTAGGTAAACTATGTTTGTAAACTTCATTTGTTTTACCTTGCCCTCATGCTAGTGCTCACTCTTAGGTCTGTTTTTTTTGCTAGCCGCCCTTAAATCCTTTCAGACCTAATATTTGTTTGTGCAAACTTCACATGAATCAAAGATGAATACGTCGTTACCAACAATTTGGATGCATCTTTTCTCAGCATTGCTTATTACTTTAGGTTGCTGGGTTTATGATATTTTGATGCATCTTCCAGCCAGTAGCTAAATGTCTTCCTTGAAAGCCAATAGTAATGCATGCTGCAATGTGCAATCTTAACTCCAAAATCCAAATGCAGTAGCTCGATGCAAAAACTGATTACTTCTCTCTTTTCAATGTTATCAACAGCTTTATCTTCATCTGAACACAAGGAAACCCAAGAAAGTGATTGCAGAAGTGAAATACAAGAGGCTATTTCTTGGTACAATAGGGTTCTTGATTTCCATATTGAAGGAGGACGTGGTATGATTATTAAAGTATTTTGTTTTTGAATAACCTTTACACTTTTTAGTGAAAGCTTGGGACTAATTTCCTAACAAGTATTTTCGGCATTTCAGGGGTAAAATTCTCTTTCAAGAAAATCAATATTAACATTCCTGATAAAGAATATTCTTTTACCATCCGTCATGCAAGTGATACTTATACGTGTAAGTTATGTTCATTTAATATATGTTGATTTTCCATGCTCATTATCTTCTAACAACCCGGGTTTTTTTTTTCTTTTTAAACTTTTCAGTGTTAGATTGTAACCCATCCTTGCAAGATATTCAAGACTTGATACATGAACTGAATAAAACAAATGGTTTATTCAAGTTCGTTAGGGTTATGAGACAGAGGTTTCAGGAGATTGCAGCAGAAGGTACCCATTGAATTTGTGACTTTTCGTTAGGGTTATTCAAGTTCCTTTGTGCTTCTTGCAGTTGGCTAGGTTGAATTTGTTCTGCATTCATTGTTTGTTTTATTTTTGTTGTTTGGTAGGAGTTGGGGCCCAGGCATTGTCTCTGCATCAAGACTCAACAATAATCTCTGTGTCAGCTCCAGGTTTGTCATCATCAACTGACAGAAGTGAATCTTCAACTCAAGAAATTGATAACCAGGTTCGACTTGAGGAAACTAACAAGCACTCTAAGAAAATTCTATCTGGAAAGAAACCAGCTGTCCTATCCCCTGGATCTGCATTTTCTTTGCGCCGGTCTCCTCGTTTTAAGGTGCACTAAATGTTTGGTGTCTGCTGCTTATGATTTTGGATTCTTTTGGTATAATGATATTAAGAGAACACTGAAACTTCTATGCATTGCAAGTTGTTTACTTTATTTTTGTTCTATGCACATTACAAAAATGTTATTTAAGATGCAATTCCTAACGAAATGCATCATGTATTGCAGGTCAGGAAATAAGGATAGAGGTTACTATTGAACATGTATTAGATTGACGGGCTTAGCCTTGCTTCATGACGTGATGAATTGCTTCACAACTGACGTTTATGTGGGGTCCTGTTCTCAACATTTGCCAGAACTTCTCTGACCGATGTGAATGCTCCATATTTAAAAATTGAAGCCGAAGAAGATATGATTGTGTTGTATGCTCATTGTATCTGATCTTTAATTTATGTGCATTATTTTACACGAGGTTATGATTTGATGTATTGCATGGTGTGATAATCGCAATGGTATAAAATGCTTAGTATTTTGATCCTTCTGATCTACATGTAATGTTTTCATGACTTCATTCAAACTTAACGTTAAAGATTGTGCAGTTGCTAATTTACTAGTGAAAGCTTAAAGGTGGAAGTTCGCGTCTCTATGGAGTCGAGTTGGTTCATACAGATTTAAGAATCACTTTTTTTTATAGATACGTTCGCTTCATTTATTTCCATTTCAATTATTGTCTGCTATGTTGTTCTTATTGCAGATAATTTCCTCGTGAGAAAGAAGAATACATTACGCTGGCTATTTTTATTATTTCAGTTTACTGTAAGTTGAGCAATACATTATTTGAAAAGGCCTGAAGGGAGAATGATTTTGTAGCCCTTGTATCTTTCAGGTATTCCTTAAATTGATTTTCTATCTATGAAACTGTGAAATAACAAGCTTATGTACGTCACATCTAAACCTGGAATTTATACAAATGTTGAATAATATTTGGTTAACTGGCCGGTTTACTTAGTCGTCTGTGGATTAAATTGTGAGTTTTAGTCCATAACTTTTGTGCTTCTAACTCATCACTGGCTAGGGCTGAGCAGTTAGTCTCGTTACAGTCTGCATAAAATTTTCCACTCTTTCCTTCTGTTTGCGAACTCAGAGCAACATAGCACGTTGTTGATGCTCCCTGCATAGCCATTCATGTATTCTGTTAATTAAGTACCAAATCATGAATAGGAAATGTTTCTTCTTCGTCTGGGGGGTTATGGAGAAATGGGAACTTATTGCTTATGCTTAATCGCACCTGACTTGTAGTTTTTAGCAACTTTGATGCCATAAAGAACAAGGAATCTGCACAGGGAAAGTCTGAGAAGTCAGTTTCTCTCTTGCTTATGTTGAAGGGTGAATTTTACACTAATCATATTGCATAGGAACACATTAATAGTGAAACTGCAGGAAATAATATGGTTCTTACCCGTGATAAAGCCCTTGTGAGCTCTGATGATTGCAGTCTTTACAATTCCTGGATGCACTGCATTAATGGTGACTCTGGCATTTCTTGCCTGCCAAGTTCCACCACAAAAAACCTCTGGGTTAGTCATTGAAACCTTTTCCATTTCTCATTAAATTGCTCGTCTTTCTTGGTAGCTATTAGCTAGCTAGTTATTATGAGAATTTGAAGGAAAATGATACTTTTAAGTTGGGATGAACAAATAAATTCGAAAAACTGATTGAAACCGACTGACATTGGTCAGTTAGTTTAGACCCACATATGGTTAGGTCGGTTTTCAAAATTAAAAAAGAAAGCCGACTCGTCAGGTGGTTGGAGTGGCCGAAAAGTGCCATATGGACTTATTATTGAACTTAAAAAAAATGCTCCTCTCACCGTTTCACGTTAATATTAGTTGGTTGGTACAAAACTTATAATATTTTTAGTTTTTGACCAACCAAAATCGAATGGTCGGTGCCACAATCAACACTGATTGATCGATATTAACTTTTTTCTTCTTGATAATTTGGAGTCGGAGCTTTGCTCATGTGCCTATCCCAAGGCTTGGACTTAGGAGACATAAAAAGTTTTTGGTATTTAACTCACCGAAAGGTTCGAACTTAAGATCTCTAAATCAGTATGACCAAAAGATCTCAAGTCCTTCCCAATTAGATTGTTCCTTAGGAGTCGATCGATATTTACTCTTAGTTTGAACTTTTAAGAATGCGAATGATATGAGATAAATATACCTGAAGTTGTCTTGACATTTCCTTGGCATGCAAAATATTGGCAAGTTTTGACTGAGCATATGCACGAGTGCCATTATAGCTGCAAATGAAACACTTGCATATCTGTAAATCCAGAACTCTGGTATTTCTTTAATAGGAACAGAGTCAAAATTAGACTAAGAAATGTTGCTGGACTGTACTTGTTTGGGTTGAGCATTTGGCCAAAGCGTAAACCATCTTTCTTCACCCAGCAATGGATCACAGAAGACACGTTAATTATCCTTCCTTCTATGCCTGTCTTGGCTGCTGTTTCTATCATTTTCTCTAACAGCGTCTCTGTCAGAAAATAGTGCCCTGCCAGGAATAAAAAATTATATTTATTTTTTCTATCGAGTTTTTTTTCTAAACCTTTTAGTTGAAGATACATACTCTTAGCTAATCTATCAGTTGAATACTTTTATCTTTAATGATAATTTGAATTTCTTTTATTTTATATTAATACAAATTTCACGTATAAAATTGAAGGATTACGTGGTAAGAGACTTTTCAAAAAGTTTGAAACACCTGCCAAGCTTGTTAAAAGGCAGTTTTTTCAATATGGAAGGAGGGGGTCAATTCGTTTAAAGAAGGGAAAAAAAAAGTGGGTCAATTCCATTTATACAAGGACGAGGTCTATCATACGTTAAAAGCAAATTTGTTTATTCATGTTATCGACGAAATTTTATATCTTTTTAGCCAGTCAAAAATATCCTTTGAATATATTGTTTGAAGTATTTTGAACAACCTATGACTCAAGGATTAAAATTTTGAATCTGAATCTCCACCCGTGTTGAACTCAAGGAAAAAAAACAATGACAAATATTTTTATTCCATTGAAAACAATTTGGGTACGTAGTTGAAATTAGAAAAGAATTTAAGGGCCTTACTCGCAAAAACCATCTCAAATTCACTCTAATTTATTTTACAACTTTTAAAAAAATTATTTTAACTAGTAAACTTCTTCTTCTCTTTAGTTCAACAATATGTGGGGCAGAGATTCAAACCTCTGACTTTTTGTTCGATGATATATATTTTTAAGTAATTCACCAGTTGAATTACGTTCAAGTTGACTTTTTAACTAGTAAACTAAAATACTTAGAAAATTTGTTAACCGAAATTAATTTAACCAGTTAAAATGTTTATAAATCTCTCCCCAAAGTTTTTGAACTCCTACCCCACCCTTATTTGAACTATAAACAAAAAAAAAAAAAACAAAGAGAAATTCTTATCAAACTCAACTTTAGAACTATAAACAAAAAAAACAAAGAAAAATCCTTATCAAACTCAACTTTATCTTTACTAACTATTCTTGTTATTATGACAAGTACGGACCTAAACATAGCTCAATATTAACAAATTAAAAAAATCATACATTTGAATTCACACACCATATTTGAAATTTGAATAGTAATTCAAAAGAAAAATAACATGGGACTGAAAGAGACGGATGGAGCGGGTTGGTGGATCGGGGCCCCGCCCCGGGTTTCACTTCTCTTAAAATTAATTTGGTTTTGGTGCATATTTTCCCAAGGCGGGCCCCGCCGCCAGATACGCCACCATATATTGTTGGTCTCGTAAATATATGGTTTTACACCTGGTCGGTTTGTCTTCTTCCTTTTTTTTCCCACCGGAAAAAGGAAAAAAAAAAAAGAAAAAAAATTCCAAAATGGACTTAATCCTAATTCATCACTTTCAAGCGGGATTAACACTTTGTTTATATTGGTCAAACTTTTATGATTATACTAATTGTGATGGAGCTTCAAACGCAACCTCCCCTCCCTAAAACACAATCTTTAAATTTATTGATGTAACATCCAAATTCCATTGATTTAAGATAAAATATTCCAACCTGGTTATTTTTTCAAATTCTTAATACACATGAACTCAAGATTTAATTAAATAATATTTAGCAATCAGAATATAATTCAACTGATTTAAGACATATATAAATTGCAAATTAAAGTGTGGGAGGAGATTGAGGAAAATATACCCAAATAGTTTGTGGCAAATGTCAACTCGACTTTGTCTTCAGAGAACTCCAAATTCTTAGAGAAGACTCCAGCATTGTTTCTGCACAGATATATATATATATATATATATACATACAGAGAGAATTTTATTTGATTTAATTTTGGTTTTCCTTTAAAAATAATGTGAAAAATAATGGATGAGAGAGAGAGACGTGAGAGACTGACATGAGAATGTTAAGAGGGAGTCCAAGAGCAAGAAATTGATTACAGAACCTCTGAACAGAAGCCAAAGAGCTGAGATCAATCTCACACACAATAATCTCAGCCTCAGGGGTTTCCTTTTGAATCCCTTCTTTAACTTGAGCTGCCTTCTTCAAGTCTCTTGCTGCCATCACTATTCTCACCCCTCTCTTTGCCAATACTCTTGCTGTTTCTGCTCCAATTCCTGAAGTTGCCCCTTCAAAACCCAACCCCAAAAACAATATATATATTCAAGAAAAAAAATTATAAAGAGAGCCTCAAATGAATAACCACAAAATAATAAATTCCCAGAAAAAGAGTCCAAATATTTCCATTTTTCCCAAGTAATTTTTTAGAATATTATATCATAAATACAATACAAGAGTGATGTCTGAACTTATCCATGCAAAACTTAGACAAAATTTACAGAAAACCTCAAGTTTCTCAGAAAAAAGAAACTCTTTGAGCCACCAGATTTTTGCCTCTTCCAAACTTCAAGAATTACACATCAAATTCAATAAACTCTTTGGAGCCAAAACAACGACGTTTTACAAAGATTTAAAGCACTTCAAAAATTAATTTGAATTCAAAACTGAAAAGACATTTAACGTGAAAATTAAAATTCTGTCTAGCCATGCAAAAAGAAAAAAAAAAAAAAAAGACTGTTGAATTACCAGTGATTATAGCAGTAAGAGGATGAGAAGTGGAAGAAGAAGAAATAGAATAATTTTGAGTGACTTGTTCGGCAGTGGAGTTGGAGCCATATCCACTGGGGCCTGCGATTCCTGCCAAGTATCGTAGCGTTTCCTTCATCAGTTTTCCCAAACTTAGAATTATGGAAACTGAAAATACCATTCTTTTTTTTCCTTTTTGTTTGGTTTAAAAACCCAATGCCCACTCGCCTCGCATTAATTATAAATATATAAATAAATAATATTTTAAAAGAGAGGAAAAAAAAAAGGAAAAAAGGGAAATTTTCAGGTAGCTTGATGACCATCCTATCGAGATGGTTGGTCACAACTGTCAAGTGATGTTGTGGATGTCAGTTTATCATCAGCTACTGTTCCTGTCGCATGATTGGCTCAGAAGAAACCTCCCCAAATCGAGCGGTCCATCATCCTCCATCCAAAAATAAAGTTTAAAAGTTTAAACACATAATGGAATTAACAGGTTCGACTTTGTTTTATTTGAGTGTTCGTAGTTATATCGTTGGTTTTGATTTATATATTTTGGATTCCTGTGATGACCATTTTGATTATTATACGTAGAATTTTAACAAAAATTTTATATACAATAAAAACTATTTAATGCATATTTATAATTATATTTTAAGAAATTTTGTGAATGAAGTGTCATACTAAAATATTAATAGAAATAAATGATCATTTTCTTTACAAGAAACAAAAACAAATCTTTTGAAAATTAAGTGACTAAAATAAATAAAAATTTAAAATAAATAGACAAAAATAAATATTTTAAAAATATAGGATTGTATTAATAAGTCACTGAGATTGTTATTGCATAATTGGCTGAAGAATCCCTCCAAATCAAGAGGTCAATGATCAATAGTTGAAGAAAATAAAAATTAAAAACAATACTTCCCTATACATATATTGGTAGTAGTAGTCCTCATGAACTTTTTAATGCAAATTTGTTTTTAAAAGTTTAAAAATATTTGTCAGACGTTTATATATATTAAATGGAATAATAGTAAACACTAAAAATAAACTACATCAATAAGTCAAACAAAAAAAAAGTGACGAAGTGTGTTGGAAAGCTTTTATTTTTTGGCAAGCATAAATACACCATACATGTATATATAACTCTTTTTTAGAAGGCTAGAAGTTCAATCTCCATATTTCTACGTCTGTATATATAACTCTTTTTTAGAAGTCGAAATTTCAGTTATATTTGCTTTCTTTAAAATTTAATAATGATTTAGGAAGATGATTGATTGGAATAGTGTTAATTAGGGGATAGAGGAGGAATTAATGTGAGCTATAATGAAGAGAGATCAACACCGTCCGTTTGGTTTGTCTTTATTTTTCATAATTGATGTGTGTCCTCATTAGATGTTTTCCATATTGTGGTTAAGACTCACGAGTGGAGTGGCCCTTCATATGTCAAACCAAAAGGCCATAGAAACTCCAACAACAAAAGAAAAAGAAAAAGTTTATTGGCTGAGATTATGTCAAATTGGCTTCTGCCCTTCGATTGTTTTTCAAGTAATTTATGCCAACACCCCTAATGATATTATGCCCTTTTCAAACCTAACCACTATCATCATCTTTTCCAATTTTTGGTAGATAATATATGTTTTAATAAAATTAGTTCGATTTTTGCACCTCAATTACTCAACTTTTATATGTTTTTGTTTAGTCCTTAGACTTTGCATTTTAGTAAATTATTTAACAAGTACAAGATAACATGAGTACATATTTTCTTGTTCATTTACGTGATTAACTAATAATGTCGATTGTACCTAAATATTTGAATTCATGTATAGAAGACTAAATGTTGGGTTTTCAATAAAAAGAAAAGTGTTAATGAGTAAAATAGTTTTTTTATCCAAAGTTTGAGAACTAATTATAGAGACGAATAAAATGGTCACCTTTTTAAAGCGTACAAAACCATAACAGACGTTTTGAAAGTATAAAGATCAAAATAAACAAAAGTTAAGACTACATAGACCAAAATAGACATTTTGAAAATACAATGACTAAAATAGGTCTCCTGAGGAATGACTCGGAGTGACAAGAGCCTTGGGCCTTACGTATCACCTACCATCAGGTGCTGCTTGCTAGTCACTGTGTTACTCAATTTAGGCAATGAGTCCAGGTTAAAGGAATCCACAGCGTAAGCTACACGGTATCGATTCTAGAAAATTTAGAAATGACCAACTATTTAAATATCTAAATTAAAAATTCCTTTTAAGTTTGGTAAGGTAATGTCTACGTATCTTGATAATTAATGACACAATTTTAAAGTTGATGGGATCTTGGGATTTCAATATATATGTGGTTTTTTAATTCCCTCCAACTCAGCAATCTTATTCTTATTCATGGCCTTCTCCAACATGCATGCGAACTTTAGGTGTGAAACCAAACTGATTTCCCACACGAGTGCATCTAGAAACCTACTAATGACCAAATATTCAAAAAAAAAAAATTCTAAAAAAGAAAAGAAAAAGAATAATGGGAAAATTAATTAATATAGATAATATTGACAAGAGATTTGATCAGGTGATGAGTAAAAAGGTGGCATTATAATAGATTACATTGGAGACAAGAATGCTTTTGCTGCATGCGACTTTTGTCCCAAAAATGGGTCAATTCCCTCATCCTTATATGCTTTGAGAAATGATGGCAAATGTTGCAACTTTGACAGACCAAAACCCTACCACTTGAGCTTCACTGCCTTAGCCCCATGCCCATGGTGCTGCTGTGCTGCCAAATATACTCGCCTAATATATGCCCAATGGATTTCGGACCCATCCTGTTTCCCAACTTGCAAACATTCCCTCTCTCTCTTCCTCATCTTACCGTAAAATTTTCGTTTCAATTCTATTTCTAGTCATCTTTCGTGTTTATTTCATTTTGGTTGTTAGGTGCTCTCGGATATTTTGTGTATAAGAGGAAATATAATTTTGGTTGTTATTGTTAATTCTTGCAGTGGTAATTTCGTAAGAACAACCTCTAAATTCATTCTTCGAAAATGTCATACCTAATCACTATTATGCGTCCGTCTATTCCTAGTTTATGTTAAAATGGTTCTTTTAAAGTTTAGGGACTAATACGTAATATTTAAAAAGTTATAGAGAAAAATGAAATAAGCCACTGTTTTACAGCAAAAGTTTAACAAATGAGTTGTGATAAATTTATATTTTTTTTAAGAAAATATATTATTCTTGACAAGAACCTTCTCCACAACTCTTTGTCTAGTGTGTTACATCTCACACATTGATGTGATCTCTTGTTGTTGTTGGAAGTCTCACATGCATGTGGAATATTTGTTTGGCTCTCCAACTAATTTGGTGCCTTGGCTTTCTTTTCCATTTTTCCTTTGCCATGCGCACAATAAAATGTGCAAAAAGCAAATGGATTTGATTGATTTTGGGGGAAATCCCACTTTGTATATTTTTGGCTTTGCTAGACAGAAATAATATATTGTACATGCATTATTCATATGTGTATATGCTATGCTTGTTGGATACAAAAGCTGATCAACTCTCATCATCACAATTTCACAACAAAATGTAATGCTCCACATACTAAAACTTGAGCCTAAGAAAATTTCAGTTTTATCATTTCAAATCTGGTGTGTTTTTCAAGTTTGTCTTTGCATCTTATCCTTCTTTTTTATTGTTGGTATACGTCGATCACGCTCGTGCGTTCTTACTTTGTTTAGATAAGATGTTCTCAATTGATTGGAAAAACAAATAGTTCTATTTCGTTTTTTAAGAGCACTTCTCTACCAATGCTGATTACTCATCAATGAAATATTTTCTACTACAAAATTTTGACGGATGGAAGAAAGATAACACATTGGGGGAGAGAGAAAAAAACTATTTTTTCTTATAAAAGAAACGACATGGACCAATAAGAGTTAGCTCAGCCAACAAGGATGAGCTCTATCACAAAACCATTCAATCATCTTTTTGATAACACGCCGTGATTTGCGGGACGATTGTAACCACTCCTCAACCGCTATCGGAAGTTCAATATATCTATTAGATAGAGACGCCCCCCTTCACTTTTCAGATACACGAAATTATTCTTTCGAGACTGACTTAAGCGTCGAATCTTTTTTCTTTCTCTATGTAGGTTCCTTCATATACGTCAGCCACCTAAGTCCGAGCTTCCCAAAGTTGGTAGTTTTCAAGATCAAAAGGGAAGGGAATGCGTAGCAAGCCTTCAACTCTTAGTTTAATTTTAATCTATAAACTTTTGGTAGATATTATTTTAATTTTTGTTGTACCTCTAGATGTTAAAAATAAATATGATCATATTATATGTTATTTAATAATTAATAAAAAGAAAAAGACGAAGAAGTAAGTAGAATAATTCAAGAGATTCAACATGGTTTAGGTGGAATTAGAACCTCAGACAAAAATGATAAGATTATGTTTTTTTATTTAATATTTTTCACTATGATAAAATCATTCTAACTTGAAAATAAAATGGGAATTTGGTCCTACAATAAAGAAATAATGTCTGTTTGACATTGTTCTTAAGAGTTGTCAGTTGGTAATGACAGTTATAATTCTCCAAAGTTACCCCAAAAATAATGCAAGTAACACTCCAAATTTCAAGTTATTCATCAAATTAAATCATTAGAAAAAAAAAAGAGAGAAAGAGACCATTTGCAAGTTTTAGTGGCACCCAATCCCACAATAAATGATGACTTCAAATGGTGGGAACAGAAGAGGAAAGGCTTTAATTTGCATAATTAACCAAGTACTTTCACTTAATTATGCAACATTATATCACTTTATTAGTTGATTATATACATAATATCAAAGCCAAGTCACCCTCTCAAAAACAAACTTTTGTGATTTAGATAGAGAGATTATAAATCTCTATTTTTTCATGTATTTTTCCTTTTTTTGAAGGCTTTTTACCGAGTCAATGAAAACGACGTTTATTTAAAAAATCGAGAACAATTTTTAACATCATTTCCTAAACACTACTTCGCTTTCTTCTTCATCTACTTTTTACTTTGTTTTCTTAGAGATAATTATAACTACGCTAATAAGTTGGCTCATTCTTTTAATAATCATACTCCTATACTTTAAAAATATTTTCAAACAATCCCTCGAAAAACTCGTGAATTTTCAAAGAAATCCTCTTTCTATCATTAATTTTAACCTAATTTCTACACATTATACATATAAAATAACGACGTACACCAATATTGTTAAAATTAATGAAAGAACATTTACCAAAAGGGTATGGTTTTTTTTCTTTTTTGTTTCACAAATAGCCTTAATGTATGAAAATACTTTTAAAATGCAAGAAGAATATTTTATAAAATGACAAATTGTATGGAATATGATTTGTAATTATTAAACTAAATTAATTTAATTTTTGAGTAATTGAAGGAGGGAATTGGTGAAATAATACGAGAGACATGAAGACAAGAACCAATCCCACCATTCTCTCTGCCTTGTCTTCCCTTTCTTGACGTTTGACAAAAATTCTAAACATTTTGAAGACTTAATCATCTTTATATATCTTTCTTCTTACACACACCAACTTCTCCTTTCACATTGAAGAGATACCAAACCAAAATCTGACTCAGAGACACCTGCCCTGCAAAAAAAAAAGAAGAAGAAGAAGAAAGAAACAAATATTTTTATAATAAATTACCATATGGATAACCAAATTAAAAAAAAAAATCATTTATCGAAACAAAACAAGTGAATGATGCCAATTCGACGCTAATTATCTTATTTAAGGTCAAGATTCAATTTCTCACCTCACATTTTATTGTAGCCAAGAGAAAAATAAAGTGAATTTAGATGTATAAGAAATTATATTGATATGTTTTACTATAAATCTTATATGGTTAAATCATATTTTTACGGTGTATTAAAATAAGGAAAAGAACCATGTATTTGATGTTGAAAATTAAGAACCAAAAGCTCTAGAACTAAATGAATGCATTTATTTTAGCTAAAATCAACATTTATCCTTCATAATCCGTAATCATGGGTTTGCATCATAGTGGTCACTAAGATAAGTGGAAAAGAAAGTAGGGAGACTTTAAAGAAATGAATTTCAAACTTTAAATTTAAAGATAATCATCTATTTCAGATATTGAAATTCTATTGAATCTTTTCGACAGTGAAATAGTATTGTAGGACAAATAATAATTATTCTGTAAAATTTTATTTTTTTAAGAAATTATCCTATAAAATTAATTGAGGAGTAAAAATGATGATCCTAAATATATATCATCATCAAAAGATCGAAAGTTTGAATCCCAATTTTGAGAGACATCATTTTGGTTGGATTCTAACCTAAACCCCTTTCTGATTAACCATGAAGATTTTTGGAAAAGTTTTTGCCCAAACAGATAATGATATTAAATTGGCTGAGTGCTTAGTCCACACGTGCTACTTGCCAATCGTGGGAGACCGTGTGGTCCCACACGTGGGGCTCGCAACGCATGAGCCAATCACGGGCGAGAATGGGAACAAAGCAAAAGCCAATGTATGCCTTTGATTACTCATCTAACGTGTAGACCATTATTAGTTACATGATGGTCTATGTGGATATCAATTATCAATAATAATTCATTATTATTGCTATTATTATTTGTTTATTTTAACAATTCCCATTTTTAAAAATATATTAATTTTAATTATACTATTTTAATCCCGCATAGATCTCTGTGTTGTTCGATTTTGGATTAAAGGTTGCTTGTCTTTACGTATGATCATATCTAAACATAAAGTGATTTTAATTTTAAATTACAAAAATGAAAAAGGTTTCAATTAATATAAAATTGAAAACGATTATTATGATACTGTTATTCTTAATCTTAACATACTCCCTCCTTGCCGACATTCAAGGGAGATTAAAATCAAATCCAAACGCTGTCCAAGATTTATTAGAAATTAAATTAAATATTGGGATTAAAATATTGCAAATTCGAAAAGATGGAGATAAATGCAGGGAAATTCATTGAAGAGAAAGGAACTTGGAATTTAACTAGAAAGAACTCCTTTTTAATATTTTTTCTTCACCCTCCAAAAAAATTATAATTTCATACTTTAATAAACGGAATTAGTCAATTCTTGAACCGTCAAAAGCTTTTGTGATTGCTTTTGCTTAATCATCCACCGACCTTGAAGAAAGAAGATTACAAGGTAGGAGAAGGAAAGAGATAAGGTGACTTTAAGAGGACTCCAAAATTACCATTAAGTCTTTGCTTTTTGTTACTTTTCCTTTTTTTGAAGTAATAACAAGTAGGGTAATTTTCTCAAGGAAAAAAAAAGGCAAAATTACCTTTAGATTTTAACAAGAAGTTGTTAGGATTGAGAACCTATTCATTAGTGTTAAAGAATTCCACCTTGAAAAGACAAGGGGACCTAACAACGTTTATAATATATATAGACTACTTTTCTCATTGTTAGTTAGTTTTGAGATAAAACTTATGTTCTGATAAAAAAAAAAAAGGAATCATGCTAGATCGTTTAAAATATGATATCAAAGAGAATAAGAAATTTTCCGTACATCTAAATAAAACCAAAAGTAAGGCTTTGGACGATTTCAATTTTAGTTGTTGAGTTTTCTTTTTTTTTTATTGATACATAATGTATGAGGGTTGAAACTATACTTTTCACCTAATTTTAGATAGGAGGTGTAAGCAAGCGTATCACCAATATCATTAATATTACCGTGCGTATCACCAATATCATTAATATTACCATGCTAGGCACGTAACATATTGGAGGGTTATATTACATGTGATATTTGTCGTTTTACCAGGCATTCTCCTGTCATAATTATGACCTAAAAGTGACATTGAGATAACCTTTGAAATAGTTATTTTAACTCATTAAAAGTAACGTTCATTAAAAATAACATTCAAATAGTAGTGGTAGAATCTGGGCTTATGGCCTTTAGTTTCAGTGGGCCGTTGAACTTCCTAAACTGGGCCTCTTAAAAGATCCTGGGCTGAATTGGGCTTTGAACGGCCTTTTCAACGAGAGAAGGAGGGAAAAAGAGCGGAGGAAAAATGTCGCTCCATTGTGAAGCCGAATGATTCATGAAAGATGTGTTTACGAATGTGACATCGCCCTCTCTTTTCGGATTAATTCTCAGCGAGCTTCCCTCGTCGTCGGCGGTGGTCGCGCGCCTGGCTGCAGTTTCTGGTGAGAAGCACAATTTGCTAGGGTTTGCTACTTCATGGCGTCGCACGCTCATCTCGACGATGTAAGTTCCTCCGCCTCACTCTTTTCACTGCTCGATGTGCTTTTTACGCGAGTTCTAGGGGTTTGTTTCTCAAAGTTTCTCTCTGATTTCTTCCTTTTTTTCAGGATGACGATTTTGGAGGCGACTTCACTGGAACGAACAGCAATAGGCATTCAGGTTGAGCTTCCATTCTTTGCAACGAAATGTTGGTGTGTGATTGGCTTATATTTACAGATGTTTGCTTTGTGCTATGTTTATGAAATTTAGGAAATAAGAGAGGTTTTGGCGATCTCGAAGATGACGAGGATGACTACTTTGGCTCCAAAAAGGTATTTCTACCTTATATATCATTTACTTTGTTGGAATTACTTATTCGCTAGTTTTCTTTCCGAGCTAAAATTATTGCATCGACTTTCACTTAATTTAATGATTAGTATGATGAAAATATGTAACTAGCGGCTCCAATTGCTTCAATATAGGCAAACTCTAAAGTAGAAGAAACTGCTCCGGGTGTAGCGACAGGAATGATTCTGTCTCTTCGTGAGAGGTATTGTATAATCTACGGTGATTGATAATTGTTTCGAAATTATTGGCATTAGTTAGTTGTTTATTCAACTTTATTATTTCGTTACTTTGTTATTTTTCTAGAAATATCAAATATCTATATTGTGTACTGTTGAAAGGCACTGATGCTTCAAGTTCCTTCTAACATGTATAATCTGAACTTTTGGTGCAGTCTTAAAAGCTGCGAGGATACACTTGCAACATGCCGGGTATGTTTGTTCGTTATCTTATCGTAACTTCACCTCTTCACTCTTCAATCTTCATTGTCGGTCTATTCATACTGTTTGTTCAGTTTTCTCATGAACATGGCTTAGTATTTCTTGGAGATGTAATCGATGTTTTGTATCTTTTATATTCGATGCCTACGAATCTAATATTAGGAATTCTGTTATTTTGTTATTTGGTTCTTGACTTGCACCTTACAAGTCTAATATTCAATTCTTTCGTGTTTTAAATGAAACACATAACCTAAAACAGTGTAATAAATACGTGCTTAGTTGAGAGATTAATATACATTGGTTTCTATTTAGAATAACAATAGAAATCCTACTAAAACCTGTGCTAATGTCATAATCAACTAGAATTGTAAACTAATCATGGTTCTTGGTAAATATATAAAAAAAAAAAAAAAAAACTATGATCTGTAGTACTACTGTTCTGACATTTTGCTTGGATAGCCACTTACAATGTACAGTAGCATTGTGCAAGGATTCTCAAATACGTAGTTCAATTACTTACTGGGTTGACCTTGGTTTCAGACAGAGCTTGAAGCTGCTAAGTCTGAAGTTCAGAAATGGATTTCTACATTTCAGAATGAGAATTTCATTCCTTCTGGGGCTTCCCCTGGTTAGTTTGTTATTTTTCTAAGAAACACTGTTTTTTTGTCATCCAATATGACCTGCTCGTAAAGAATTGGTGTCTCTCTGTAGAACCTAAATATGTGATCAGTTATCTACAATCCCTGAAGTTCTCAGAGGAGTCTCTAAGAGACCAGGTTGGTTGATTATTCTTTCATATGTTTGGTTTGTAGACTCTTTTGGAACGTAATAATGCTTTTTAGTCAGGAACGTGATATTTTGTCATGCAAAATGTAATATGTGTTTCATCATTCAGCTAGAAAAGGCAAAGAAGAAGGAAGCTGCGTTTATTGTTACATTTGCAAAACGAGAACAGGAGATTGCAGAGTTGAAGGCAAGTTTTGCATTTCTTTCCTTCCAGACTTAGACAAATTTATTTGTTTCTACCATGGAATATGTGAGGTGTTTGGATAGTAATATGGAATATATTTTGTGTGTCGTGCATGATTTTCACCATTTGATAACTTATAGGTCTCTATGAACCTTAGTGGTTTAGGGCAACCAATAAATTTTTCACTTGGAACCTTCATTTTGTATGAAAACATAATATAAAGTAAATGGCAGTACAACACAGTTCCTTGAAGCTTCTCATGCAGTCATGCGTATACAGGACAAGACTCTAGGTCTAGGCTTAATCAAGAAGAGAATGGCTTAATCTTTAATTGCTAGTATAGCTCGGTATCAGATGCTAACATTTCTGCTAATACTTATTCTTGTGATTTATGCAATGGAGATGCTTTCATCTTATAATACCACTTGTTTCACAATTTCTTTCTGATTGGTTTTGAAACTTTGGTATTTTCACGATCATGGTTCTCTAATTTTGTTAAAATATCCAGGCTGCCGTCCGAGAATTGAAAGCGCAGCTGAAGCCGCCATCAATGCAGGTAAAAATGAAACTTCAATTTTATTTGTGAACAACATTGTTGAATTTATTGTCTTTTGATGTACTTGCACAGCCTTTTCTAATATGCTTTTTCCTTTCCATTTTTCCTTCTATAAATAATGTTTGAAGCAAAGAATTAATTTGTTTACATTAGTTATAGCTAGTTCTAGTTAAACTATGATAATATGATATGGTTGTTCTTGTTTTTACATCCATCATCTTTAAACTACGGAACCAGTAATTTATGTGTTAATGATCATAGAAATCTCTTAAATCGTTTAATGTGAGGAGAAGGGGTGACCAACAATTTTGACCATCCCAAAGTGGCCATAGTGGGAAAGGCTTGAGATGTTTGAATTCGAGCCTGCATGTATACCTTTGTTGTCTCTTGACAAAACCTGTCCGAAAATTAGTGGGAGCAAGCCATAAGCATAGTGCAAGGAATGAGCCTCAATTCCTTGGTGATTAAAAAAAAAAGTCTATTTTGATAAGAATTTCACTTGCTTTTAGAAGTTTTGTAAAGAGTTCATTGATCATGTCTGCAATAGAATGCTTTTGTTAGGTGAAAGAATACAATTTCCCATGGAAATGAATGAAGCTTTTCAAGCAAATACAACTGTTATATATTGTCATTTCATTCAGATAATTTGCTTAAACGTGCTAATTGTGATGTAATATCAGAAATCTACTTCAATTGTTGCTCCATTGACCTTCTGGCGTCTTGTTTATAATTCTCTTTATCTCCAAGTCTCACTATCTTGCTTACAACTAACTTCAACAGGCAAGGAGATTATTGTTAGATCCTGCAATACATGAAGAGTTTACTCGTCTGAAGGTCTGTTTTACATCCACTGCCAAAATTGATATGGTTGATGTCTCTTGTATGCATTTTTTTGTTCAATCAAGTTGATTTAAAATCTGACTAGGATAAGGATTTTTGTCATGTATGACCAGTGACCACCATATTTGAATTAACGATCTTAACATTTGTCATTTATCCACCTCTTCCTCATGCTTCGTCCACAGTAAGATAAATGGAAGCCAGATGCTAGGGAGGCCCAT
This sequence comes from Momordica charantia, assembly GCF_001995035.1. The sequence goes on along the minus strand of NW_019104494.1, from coordinate 776,902 downwards.
AAACCTATTTAGAGGGCAAATTCATGAGTAAATTACAAGGGGGAAGTTATGGGGTTGTCAGAACATTGGAAAGGAAACAAGTTGGACAATTTTTCGATATTTTCTTGTTTCCACGTGATTTATATTTTTGGAAGAATTGCCTCTTTCAAAATGGGAGAATCGTAAAGGGTTGATAGAGAAACACCCGGAAGCTTCAAGGAACCATTTTCTTATGTCCATGGAAGGAGAGTAAAGCTGGAAATCACCGATCCTTTCGATCAAATTCACACTTTCCTCATGCTGAAAAAACATTGGGCACATTAAAAAATCTCCCTAGTCATTTGAAACAGAGCAATATTCCTAAATTTTGTACCTCTGAGGTGCCTAAACCTTCTTTATCTCAAGAGAGCATAGTGTTCTTTCCAGTTCACATACTGTACACGACCCCTTCAAGTCGTAAGATTAGCGAGCAAGCCTCGACCCACTTTGCAGATCAGTAAATCGCTTCCCAAAACCAGGAAATTCCAGATTTCCTCCTGACGACTTGCCTAGATAAGAAGGCCAATTACATGATATACAGCCCCCAAAGATAGCCACCTCCTCATTTGTATTTTAATTTTATGATGATGGCATACAATGAATTTTAAGCTTCTGAGTCTGAGTGATGGCATCTCATAATCAAGCTTCCTGAACGACTATTATTTGATTTTTTTCATGACATCCAGAATTTGGTTGAGGAGAAAGACAAAAAGGTGAAGGAGCTGCAAGATAACATTGCTGCGGTCAGTTTTACTCCATCTAGCAAGATGGGCAAAATGCTGATGGCTAAATGTAGGACTCTGCAAGAGGAAAATGAGGAGATTGGAAATCAAGCTGCTGAAGGAAAGGTATACGATTTATTTACTTCATGTCCATCGTGCATCATCATCTTATTGTTTTGACCTTGTCACTAACAGTTCGATTTCTGTTCATCTCTTTAATTCTTCGGTAACTTCAAAGAAGTTTCTAGTGCCTTAACCTATTGATAATTTGATGAGCTATCCTTAGATTAGCTCAAATTAAGTATCAATATATAAAATCATTCACCTCATTTCTGAATTGTAGATGCATGAGTTAGGAATGAAGCTTGCTTTGCAGAAATCTCAAAATACAGGACTTCGAAGTCAGTATGAAGGTTAGTATCTATCATGAAACTCGTGTTTGTGTTTGCATGATTTTCTCGAGCTCACATTTGGACTTGTGGATTTTCAATAAATTTTCTGTATTTTATCCACTTGCGACCATGATATAACAACTCCCCCTCAAAACCATGCAGCCTTGCAGAAACATATGGAGGGGCTGACAAATGACGTTGAAAGATCAAATGAATTGGTACTCATCTTCCTTCTATATCGGCTGTTTGTATGTGTGTTTGGCATGTTACTAAAAGTAATTTTTTGCCAAAAAAAAAGGTAGTGTTTGGTTAAAAAACTCTAAAAAAAACAGCTAAAAAAATACTTTCTTTCAATACTTGCAGATAAAACATTTAACCAATTTTCTCTAAAACAAAACAAATAGAAGGCAAGGTTAAACACACATTTCGGGGTTTATAATTTTTGTTTCGTGGATTCAGGTCATTGTCTTGCAAGAGAAGCTAGCAGAGAAGGATCGCGAACTTCAAAGCTTGAAGGAAACTTTACAGCCGAAGAGCCCAATGGTGGAGGATAAAGTTGATTCACCAACCGAGCAGCAGCCCAAAGATGAGGTGATTGTTTCGGGTGATGCTGAAAGCTGAGATCAAATTGATTTCAAAATTTTGCAGCAGATCAGATCAGATCATATTAACGCTTTTCTCCTGTATAATATTTATTACATTCGATTTCCCACATTGTTGTAACATTTTGTTTCTTGCCTGTTGAATTTTTGCTATATTCTAGCAGAGATGAGAAAAGGCATCATCCGTTTCGGTTCTGCTTATAGTGGTGAAAAATGAGGATAAATCTTAATCCTGTATTGTCATTTATTTTATCTCCTCACCGCTTAATTTCATTTTTTTGATATGGTCATTGATTGATGCAATTTAGCTGTAAGAAGACTACATGAGTCGAACCCTGTTCGGATTTATTTACCATACAGGGAGGATGGGGAAACATCAACATTTAAAAAATATATATATATATATATAGCAGTTGAGATGACCTACTGTATACTGTAAAGGTTAAATTTGACGAGTTGTTACTTGGTATCGAGTTTTTTGATTCCCCGAGGCCAGCCTATTCCAGCATTCCCAATATTTCCAACAGCTTCAAGTGGTTCCACCATGCCCTTTGTGCTGTTGCCAAGACCCTCTCCCTGTCAACGTTGCAAATAAGTGGCCTTTTAAATCATTTTAGTTTTCAGTTTTAAATTTGATCATGATTCTGCTTTTAGTTTTCGGTTTTTTAAAATTGTACTTGTTTTTTTCATAATTTATTTAAGGGGGAATAATTTTAACTATTTTATAAAGTTGCAAATATTAAATTCGACATACCTCTTTCCAGCCCATGCTTTTTAAGATTTTTCGTGCGTAACTACCAGCTCCAAATGAAATATTCAAAGCTTCAGCTGCAGCGCTCTCAGAACAGCCAGAGGGGGGCGATGATGGTAGATCACCACGATCAATGGCAGAATTTTTCTGTCCAGGACCCACCCCGAAACCACCATGAAGAATCCTTCTCTCGGCAGCTCTGTCTCTATATAGATTTTGGCTTGAACGCTGAGATGATAGTTTTGAAATAAGTGGAGTTCGAGTAGGATGATCGAGCATCGATAAGATTGAATTTATTTGGCTTTCAACATCTTAAAACAAGTCAAACAGGGGTCGCAGCGACAATTGACTAGCCCGAGTAATATAAAGTTTACCTTTTCAGACACGAGGAGTTTATCTCCCAACGTAGATACAGCCGCACTAACAATGCCTGTGCATGCAACTTTTGCTTCGTTATTAGCGAGGTCGGGTAACCTGTCTAATAAATCAGGGAAACCCCAGTCTTCTGTAGGGTTGGATGAATCAAAACTTGACATGGACGCCAAATACCTCTTACTAGGGCTGTGTAACTTATAGATTTTCCCTGAAAGTAAATTTCAGATCGTCACAAAACGGTAGCTTTCCAACCTCCCAAAGTTACGGAATATGGTAAAATAGAATAAAATAACTTGTAGACCATCATCGATTCACCAAAGATTTATAAATGAGCCATATGCACGAGGCAGTTCTCACCTGTTGCAACTCGTACCAAATCTAGATGTACTTCAGAAATTGGAGCGGTTTTAAGAAGAGTGCCATTGGAAGACACTGAAGGATGAAGCTTTGCAGACTTTCTCACAAGTCTTCCAACCAACCTCGTAACCTTGCCTTTTCCACCTGGCCTGGACTCTGAGACTGTCGACCACTCCCAGAGGTCCACAACAGACAATTTGGGAGTTGTTTCTTCCCCATAATGAGTGACTTGACCATACTGGGCTTTCCAGTTATCTTCATCTGTGGAAACACCTTCAAAACAAACAAGATTTTTTAACATGGATGATATAATCGATGGTAACGTACTACGGCATGAACATCTTTTACTCTCTCTACACGTCTTGCAAGAGATTACATACAGGGCAAGAGAAAAAAAAAGAAGCAAGCATGTACTTGTGTATAACGGTCATTATTCTTGCATAAGCACAATTGTCAGGAAACTTTAAATGAGGATGCCTTTATTTCCTTACTAAATATTAAGTGCTAACTGTAATTAGGTGATAAAAAATGATTCAACGTTTTTGATATCGAAATTAAGAAATGATACTTAAGATATAGAAAAGTTCAAAAAAATAAAATAAAGTAGGTAAATCTTTATTATTAGAAGAATGAAATAAAACGTTTCAACAAAAGTACAATAATCTATATGTATTATTTCTAAATTTCAGAATGGTTTTATTTCATGTGACTAATAAAAATAATATTAATCGTATATACTCATTGCAATATATTACAATAATGACCAAGTAAATTGATGATAATGTGTCATCTACGACATAAAACAATACATAAATTTAACATTAACATTGAGAAAGAACTTGATATGATATAAAATGAATTTAAAATTTGTTAACTAGCTCAAAATTTCACTAATTAAATCACATGTATGATGGTGAAAGTAAAATAATCATTGATGCATATTTCTACATTCCTAATAAATTGTTGCTGATATTTTCTAATGTACTCCAAATTAAATGCATCACAGGTTACTTCATACTTTACAAAATATTTTTAGACATCTAAATGATTGTAGCAATTAAAAAATAATCAAATTTATTAGAAAGATATATAAGATACACAATAAAAAGAAAAATATTGCATGCAACAGTCTCATTAAGACTAGCATACTTAAACTATAATTGACCTCAAATTTCAGACACAGGCAGCCGATTAGTAAATTCACATTACCTCCATCTGATACACTTTCGCTTGGATTCACTGTAGCATGATTTTCATCTTGGAACCATTCACCTTCCATCCTCTGAATATCCTCATAGCCTGAACCACAACCAAAGTAATTTTAGTTTCACAACAATAATTAAATTACCTTCTCAATTTGTGAAGTTACATTACCTCCATCTAATACTCTTTCGCTTGCATTCACCATTGCATGATTTTCATCTTGGAACCATTCACCTTCCGTCCTCTGAGTAACATCATAGCCTGAACAAAAACAACACTCATTTTAGTTTTAAATTATAACTAAATTGCCTTCTCGACTTCAAGAGAAGAGTTAGAGCACACCATCGCTTGATGACTGAAAGTTATTATCATCATTAGTTGTGGAAGGCATAGGTGAAGTGTTGTCATTAGTGGCTATGACTTCTGAATTGGAATAACCGGACAAAAAAAGATCAATAAGCGTATCTTCTAACCTAAAAAGGTGAAAGTGTATATGAAAGAGAGAACAAAAAACAGCTATAAATTGAATTAACATCTCATCCAAATGTAGTATACCACAAAGATGTGGGAGGATTCTCAAGCTCATGAACATTATTGCCCTCCTCTGTTTCTTCTGTTAAAAATGAAAAAAAAAAGTGACATTATTCGTCAGTTAAGTACTAAAGACAGCATCCGGCTTCCTCTTAGTATATGATAAATTATCCTCCATTCATACAGTGAGAGGTCATCAAATGTGCATCCACAGCCAACTAAAGAAATGTTGCAGCAGGCATAGTCATGAAAGCAACAGCATCAATGGCATTGCAGAAAATGGCAGTGGAGTTTAGAAAAATCTTCCATACGAGATGTGATCAACTTGATAACAGTAGGGGAAAACTAGTGATGATTCAGCAGTCACAATAAAGAGGTCTATCATGCCCTTGACAAATGATTTTAAATACAGAATATATATTTAGGATTTGATGAAAGCAAAGCCTGATCCAATCATTCTAGCTTGATGAAATTATTAAACAATGGGTTAAACAAGATCCACATATGGAAACTAATGGCTCCGGACACATTTTTAAATAAAAATGTCTGGATCAATATAAGATGAAGATCTATATTTAAACAGTCATCCAAAGCATACATACTACAGGTCCCAAAACAAACCAGGCATATGAAACTTCACCCTTTTTTTTCTAATAAGAAACAAAACTTTCATTATCAAAAGAGGGAAATACAAAAAAAGTGGGAGATGAGAATGAGATATCCCCACAAGCCAACTAAAGATCTATCAGCCATATGAAACTTCACTTGAAACCATAATCTATTTGATCTATCAGCTAGTATAATAAAATAATTAGCAATTACATGGTAACAGCCAAACTTGATCTTTAACTGAAAACACGCAGCTGAAGCTAACTAACCTAATGGTAGTCCGTCACAGTCACTTTCTTTGCATTTAGAGATATCATATTTGCTGGCCTCAAATGAAGAGTGATCCTCACTGTCGGTATTACACACTTGTCTACATGGTCCGCCTTTAACAGAATTATCAAGATACGTCTTACATTCTTCACCCTGCTCCGATGTCCAAAAAGTAAGAAATTAGTGATATCAAATCAAAAGATCAAAACGGAAGAAGACCACAGGCAATACGAAGGGCATTGAGTATGACCATATAAACAACCAAGTTATGGTACCTGGTCAAACTGAAGAAGAACATAGCTTCCATTTTCAAATTTGTAATAAGAACCATCTCGACTGCTATAGTACCAACCGGCAACAGGATCATGATAAAATCCACTACTGCTGAAAGTTAACGCAAGTAAGTAATAATCTGCAGTAGAAAATAGAGTTGATATGGCTAACCTATAAGCAGAAATATTGAAATTCGGCGACATCCTTCAAGGAAAAAAATAACAGAATAACAGTACGATAAAATGTCACAGAAAATAACAGTACGACAATTATTGAAATTCAGCTAAAATTTCAATATATGACAATTCTTTATTAAACAAGAAATCAACAAAATGACTACAAATTGATTGCAACTTCATGTTACAGACAATAAGATTACTCATCGACTAAACCTTTTGCCATAAAGGTATTTTAATTCGATCGATTCCACTATCTTTGTAAGTATAGTTTAAATAATCTGAATCTTCGGAAACTACACATTTCCTTATCCAAAAGATTGCTGTGCAGATATTCATGGATTTGGCAATGAAAAAGCAACTAAACGAAATCATTTTGTTGATACTTGATAGGATAATTGAAGAAACCTGGAGTGGAAGTACAAGCGAGAATTCTCGTCCCAAACGAAGGAGCAATTGCTGTCCTGCAAATCCTGGGCACCGGACTCTGTCGCGCCCTCCATTTTGTTTTGCAGTCTTTGTTCAAGCCCCGCGCATTTTTATACTGCCCAAGATCCGACCCAGTTTTGGGCCCTCTTTTTGGGTTGGGCTAGAAGCTGTGGGCCTTGAAGCACAACGCTCCATTCAGCTCGAATTCCCCGCGGGTTTTTTAAATTTTTTTACAAAAAATTATGTGACACGTGCCTGCTTCGCTATTGACAGTTACGGTCACCGGTGAAAGGACCGGAAGTTGGGAACGGTCTGATTAAGCCTCGAGGCAAAGGATACAACATTAGAAAATATATTTGGTCTTTGTAATTTTATAACAATTTAGTCACAAAATTTTAACATGTATATAAATTTAAATATTCTATTAAAATCTAAGATGTCTCTCTCCCAACAAATAATTAAGTTGCTTTCAAATACCAAGTGATGAATTCAACTATGGTGTTTCATAGTTTTATTACTTCTGCTTGTGAGGTTGGATTTCATGAACTTTTTTGTTTCTTGATTTTTATTTTTTGATAAAAAATATAGAATTGCATGTTTTTATTTTGTGTTTTTTTATTGAAAAAATAAACATAAATATGTTCGATAACAGTTTGTTATTTCTTGTTTTCTACGATTTTAAATTTTTTAAAAAAAAGTAAAAGTTTTATCTGAATATTAATTTTTTTAAATTAAACAATCCAAAGTTATACATTTTATTTATTTTTAAATATTTATTATGCATTTTTTATAAGTCAAAATGGTAAAATAATGTTTTTATTTATGTTTTGAAAAAAAAGTGTATCAAAAACAAGAAATCCGACTTTGTTGTTTCCAGAATTTATACAAGATTTTGAAAACGTTTCTAATAAATAAGAAACAATAAACATAAATAGTTACCGACGCTATTTTTCTTCTGTTCAACACAGTATTATTTCTTATTCAATAAGGCTTTCCATTATTAGCAATACAAGTTGTAGCAATCAGAACTTCAAAGCGGTGCCAAGCCAACTGATTTGCTCAAATGCGTAACAAAATCATAATTAGACTCATAATGAGACGTCCAAGATATATACAGTATTATTAGATGTTCATCTTATTAATCCATTCACAATATCAACGAGTAGGGATACTCTGTTCATTTCTGAAAAAATTTTCAGGATCTACCTCCGTCTTCACGCTCCAATGAGCGTTGCTTCCCACGTCGATGTCCCTGTAATTTAGGAATGCCTCTCTCGGATTTTTAGACACATAAGGTGTCATCGCTTCGTACAATCTTCTTACCAATGCAATGTTCTCCTCAGCCGCTTCATCGCCCTCTTCCTTCCAGTTCGCAGAGTATTGGAGTTTGAATTTCACTCCTGCTCTGTGTGGAAATGGTGTGGCTACCTCTGAAATCTGGCTCATCCTCCCCCCATAAGGATTCCAAACGAGACCCACTTCCTTGATCTCAATGATCGCCTTCCAAATCGCTTCTATCCCTTCTCTCGAAATGGGTTCTCTCACATAGTCCGATTTCCGTTTGAGAAAAGGCAAAGATGGAATTTCCCTACTTAGTAACGCCTCGGGGGCCGTCCCGTGTGGAAAATTAAACCAAAATAGAACCGATTGAATCCAACTCATTTCAGTGCACTCCTGTTTCTGCAATTTCAAACTGGGTATGTTCTGATTCACGAGCTCTAAAAGTTTCTCCGCTGGCCCAAGATACAATCCCACCAACGACGCCTTCCCTATCATCTCCCCTTTCTCCTTTCCTTTGGAAGCGTGTAGCATCAGTCTTATGAACACAAAATCCTCTCCCATTTGTTGTCGGTTTAGAATATGACCAAGTTCCCCATGGTGGTCCCTGCTTGAACCCAAGCGCTTTGGTCAGTGATATTGACATTAATGGCTCGGAGATTGAACAGGTCGAGGATGATGAAAGGCTGTCGGGAGATGTAGGAAAGGCCTTCGTAATCATGGCCGCCACTACGGATTCTGATTTGTAGACCAACGCGTTTGGCGCAAATAACAGTAGTTTGGATATGGGATTCGTGTCTCGCCGCGACAATGGCAAGTGGCTTTGGTGTTTGGGGGGTCTGAAATCGAGGGTTTCTGATGTATAAATTGAGAGTTGGTAGGAAAGAAGAATTGCTAGGGGTGAAGATGGCTTCAGAGATGGGGAAATTTGGCTAATTGTTGCTTGACAAACATTGGAGAAAGTTTCGTTCAACAGAATAACAAGTAGACACCCATGGCAGACAAAATTAAAATGACAGAGAAAAACGTGAAGGCTGAGGAAGATGCTGATGAACTCCACATTTTTTTAATGAAAAATAGAATGTTGGAATTTTCTAAATTATGATTCCTTGTCTTTGGGGTGTTTATAAAGAGACATGAGGACGAAAAGACTATATTCCACCTCGATATCCAATTTATTGTTTCGTTTTCTGTTATTTAAAGTTTAGCTTATAATTTTGAAAGTTGAGTTGTATGTTTTCTAATTTGTGATTCTTGTTTTTGTAGCTACCTTAATTGCAATGTGTTTATAAATGTGGCGTGTTATGACATATTATAGAGAATTATTAATAGAAATGATTTGAAATTGACATCCTTTGTTCCCTTTTTTGAGATGAAATAAACAAACAAGCACAATACCACCACACAACAGAAGAAACAACGGAAACGACCGTTTTAAATGTGACTTGTAGAAGGTTATTTAGAATGCATTTTATACCATTTTCATTTCTTATTTTCTGTTCTTTTATTTCTCGTTTTTCTTGTTTTTTATTTATAATTTTTGAGAAATACAATTTTTTTGATAAATGTTCTTGGATCGAGAAAAGCTCCATGATCATATTTGATCTAAACAAATTTTAGATTTTTTATTCCATTCTAAGATTTTAAAAGACCAAGTATTCTTAAACTATGAGAAATAACACATCTTGTTTGCAGCATATTTTAGTATGATATTGGTAAACCTTCTTTATAGTTTAAATATTCATTCTACAGTCATGTATATTTGTAATGTAACATTCTCTAAAAATACTAATAATAACAAAAAAAAGAAACATCATAGATGATTATAAGATTACTTTCATAGGAGTCTGGACAAAATAAAGATTTTTACATCGAGAAAGTTTTCATTGGCTGAATGTGATTGATCCTAGTATTCTTTTGGATTGCTAGAGTCTAACTCTTGTGGAGATGATTCATCAGCATTTGTAAAGATTTCGTGCTATGCAACTTAAACTAAGGAAAACCTAAACAACAATACTGATATTTTATAAAATAATTATTGTGGTTCTAAGGTTTTTTTAGTCTAAAGGTTTATTCTAATCTAATTTAATCAATATCACTTTTTAATATACTACCCCTGCTTTCTTTTAATTTTTTAAAGTTTTATAATTTGAGTGAAATGGTATGAAGTAAAATTATTTTAAAAATAAATTAAAAATATGATATTATAATATATATTTTTTTAAGTACAACATCTTTTAATTTTTTAAAGTTTTATAATCTGAGTGAAATGGTATGAAGTAAAATTATTTTAAAAATAAATTAAAAATATGATATTATAATATATATTTTTTTAAGTACAACAATATATAAGGATGGAGATTCAAAATCACACTCTTTTGAGTGAATACAAGTGTTTTAACCAATCGAGTTAAGTTCATGACTATTATAAATTTATAAAATAATTATGTTTAATTGTTAAATATTTTTATTTCATAGGATGTTTTCTTAATTTAATTTTGATATAATTAACCTCGATTTTATTTAATTATAACATTTTTTAATTAAATAGCACATAGTTGGAGTTTCGGATCCATAAAGAATGTTTTTAATGTTCTCACGATACTTTTCAATTTCTATTCATATGAAAAAATATATTAATTAATACTTATACTAATTTGAATGTTCAATTAGTTAAGACATTTATCTCCGATCAAGAGGTTATTAATTAAGACATTTATCTCCAATCAAGAGGTTATGAATTCGAATCTCCACTTCCCACGTTGTACTAAAATTAAAAATATATATATTTCATATAGTATAAGATGTATTTGATTATAAAATTATTAATATAGCGTAGTATTTCTCCAACATTACATGTGTCTTCTTAATTGAAATAACTTACCATTTCAAATTAATCAAAGTGAAATATTATTAATTATAATATACATACGTACATACAATAAATTTATTAATTACTTATCATATAATTTTCTTTTGGTAAAAGCATAATTTATTTAATTGATGCAATATTTTACAAGTAACTAAAAAAATCAAAATTGTTATTTATTATTAATGCAATTCGACAACATTGTTTTTTCTTTAAATTTGATATACAACTATTGCTAGAGGTAAACATAACTGTAGCTAAACTGGTAAGGCATGAAGCAATCTTTGAGGATGTTAAAAGGCTCACACAATCCATACCTCTTAATTATTGATGTTACCCACCTCTATTTTTCGATTTTATTTAAAATATAAATAGAAATATTATTTTATTATAATGAACTCTAATATGATTTATTGAGGCTGTCTTTTAGAAAATATATACTTACCAAACATAATTCTATTATTATTTAATAATAATAACGAAAGACTAAAATAGAAAAAATAAAAGATAAAAACGTAAGAGACTATGAGAGGCGGATAAATCCAAATATAATAATGTGCGTCCTTCGAGAGAACAAAAATCGTTTTTCTTTGCGGAAAAAACAAAAGAAATAAAAATCGTTTTGTTTCTGCACATATAATTGGAGGCACCATGAATCCTAAAAACTAAAAGTGAAATGGAATAAAAAAATAAAAATTGTGAGTTCGAATCTTCATTTCTATATGTTATATTAAAAAAAATTTATTGTATGATTCATTTGCAAAGTGAGGTGGGACCACCCATCTTTATCAGTACAGTCTCAACTGTCTTGTATCTTCTCTTTCGTCTTTCTCACGAGTAGCGAGACATTTATTTCTATGGTAATGTAATTGCAAGTGATTCTAAATTTTCTATCATTATATATTTTACTTCATCTCTTTATGTAGTGTATTGGGAGGGCAATTAATAAAAGATAATTAGAAACTATGTTTAATCCAATAAAAATGGTTTTTTGATTTACGTGCTCGATTCAATTAATTATAGAGAAATATTTGTTGTATTATTATTTGCAAGTTATTAAAAATAAATTGGTTTGAAAGACCATTTAAAATCTTTTTTTTATAATTTTTTTAAATTTTCAAGAGTTAAATCATTGTCATAACGACTAAATAAAAATCAGTTTTCAGATTTAAAGAATTTAAAATATTTAAATCAAATGAAATATTGAAGATCGAAATAATAATGATTTGTGCATACTTTTATCTAAATAATATTCACTTTGGAACCCAATATTTCCCTTTCCAACTTCCCTACCAAACATAANTTGTGTCACATATCTTTCATATATTAATATCTTATCATTGAATTTTTCACCCCACACACTCGTGTAAAGACAATAAACTATTAAATTTGAAATGTGACCACAAATTGCGTCTATGATTGCAAATTCTAACTTCTCTCATCATTTGATGCCACTCAATTTCAATTGTTTTCTGCCCCATAAAATTTAAACCATGAAACTTTTCCTCCATAGATGGTGGGGACTTCTTTTAATATTATTATTTCTTCAACTTATTTTTAAGTTTTATTTATTTTGAAATTTTTTTTTCAATATTACAATTTTTATTTGTTAAAAATAATCATTACAGAATTTTGCCATTTGGTAGAGAAATCATGTCCGATTTTGTCATGTGGCAAAATATATCAGGCTCATCTCTAGGTGGCCTAATAACCTGTGTTGACTTTTTATTATTGTTTTTTAATACAACAAGTAGAGGTGTAAGATTCGAACTCATATCTTATTGGTTGACAATTACCGTTAATAAAGTCACGTTGATGCTTTTACTGTTCTTATTAAAGCTCAATATCTTTTATTTTTTCTCCTTCATTTCTTCTCTCTCCTTACAATGTCTCACATTTTACATGATCACAGATACCTTTCTACAAATTTCTCTCCACAATTTATAGGTACAAAAAATATTATTAAATTGGAAGGTCGCAACAACGTGATAGAGACATCTCATAATCGAAAATAAACCACTATTTAATTATCTCAACCTCTCAATTTAGTTGAACTGTTAAAAATATATGATGTTACTTGATGTAACGTATGAGAAAAAAAGATAAATGAAAAGATAATCTTGTTAAGTACAAATTTGTACATTTGGATTATGAAAAAAATACCTAGTTTTGTTTGTTTCAAAGATAATAACATAAGAAAAAAAGTTTTGTAAGGGAGGGAAAAATAATTTTTTGCAACATAAATATGTGGTATTAAAATGATAAAAAAAATAATGAATTTGGAAAAAAAAATTAGTAAATTTGAATTTTAAAAAAGTACGGTAAATTTGGATTAAAAGATATAGTAAATTAAAATTGAACAAGAGAGCTATAAACGGACAAAAAAAAAGAAGGAAGTGAAGCATTCCAGAAGGGAGAAAAGATGGGAATCAGAACCGGGAGATATTTGATGAGATATTGAATTTAATAAAATAATAGAAAAAAAAATAAAAAACCAACACATATTTACATGTCATTAGGTCACGTGAGGGTTACGTTGGTGACTGTCCAGTATTCAAATTTTTTCCTAATAAAAATAAGAAATGTTTTTCTCATATCAATTAATATATTTTTCGATATTTGTGAGTATGAGATCATCCTACATTTAACCCTACCATATTTAGTTTCGAAAAAAATATATAGATTCTAAGACTAAATCCCAAAAATATGACTACCATGATTTGAACTTACTTCTTCCAAATTCTATTTATATAACTACCACGGAGACAACCCACCGTGGATATAGAGTCGAGTAGGGATTGAAACCAACCAAACTCCATTTGTTTGTTCACTAGCTATTAGTAGATATAGAGTAGAGTAGGGATTGAAACCAACCAAACTCCATTTATTTTTTTCACTAGCCATAATTACTACTAAGTTAATCCATAGTAGATATAGAGTAGGGATTCAAACCAACCCACCGTAAAATAAAATCGTGATCGAGTTACATAGAGATTCTCACCATTTTTTTTAAAGGAAAAAAATATGAAATTAGTAAAAAAGAAGTCTTGATCAAATAGAGTTTTGAATTATTCTAAGGAAGAGAGAGAATAATAATTTGAAGAAGACTTTTGCATTGCAGCTATCAAATTTGAATGATTGAGATGGCATAGAAGCTGTATTTGGAATCCATGATTGGGCTCTGCATTTTGCATAAATACAGAGGAGAGGACCACTCGTGGAAGAGGCTAGAATATGACATGCACAAGTGTAGGCTTAGGCTGGACCAAGTAGATTTAATGGGCTTTCTTACCGAGCAGATTGACCTCTCAGTCTCACCAACTTATTATNAAAGGCTTCTCTCGCTCCCAGTCCTGATTTTGTGGACCCAAATCTTAATCAATCCCCTTTCTAATTCCTTCCAAGGAATTTTCACGTTCCGTCCCTTTCCATCTCTGCCTCCTGTTTTACCTTGCAACACAATTTCACCAATATCCCATTCCCTTCTTTGTTCTTTGTAATTTTATACCTGTTTATTTTGGTCCATGCAGTTTCAAACTTTAAGTTCATTTTAGTTTTTTAAGGATGAATAAGACACCACTCCATCCAAAAATTTAAGCTAATGAATTGGATAAATTTAATTCATTTATCAGTATCTCAATACTTTCAAAATATTTGTTTTGATTCGTTCTTTTTTGTAAAATTTTAATACAATTTTTATACACGATGAAAGTCTTTTAATACAAACTTATGACTACATTTCAAGAAATTTAATGAATCTAAGTGTCATGCTAATATTTTTATTAAAATAAATAAGGTGAAAATTAAAATTAAAATGATAGGGGACCAAAACGAATGGTTAAAAAATACTTGGACTAAAATGAACAAAGATTGAGAGTATACATACTAAAATGAATATTTGATAGTATTTGAAAGAACTAACGTTGTGAATACCAGAACTAAAATAGTATTTAAAATATTTATTATTTTAATATCTCTCAATGCTCCAACCAACTTTATGTACACGTCACAAGATTTTAATATTTTAAGTAGCGAGCATAGTTCGTAATTGACATATATCTCTAACTAAAAGATTGTGACTTCTATCTACCAATAAATAAATGTCGGAGTGGAATCAATTTATAAATCTTTTCATTATTTTTTAATTTAAATTTATTTGCCCATAATTCCTTTATTTCTTGAGACGGTATTTAAAATTTTAACTTTTAGAAACTCATAATAGTCTTCGAAAACCACGAGATTTGATTACTTCAAATTCTTTCCTTGAAAACAAGATGACTTCAAATTTGAAAATAAATTATAAAAAGGTAAAGGAAAGTGTTAAGAGATGCTGTGTTAAATTCCTTTTTAAGTACCATAAATGTGAGAACTAAAAAAAAAGATATTTTAATGGTCAGGGATATTTTTTAGAACCTAAAATAAAAATTAAAGTATGAAATTAAAAATTTGAAGTTCTTTTATAAACACATGATTAGAGAACCGCAATTTTCCGCCCCGTTCGCATCCCAGGAAATTTTGTTTATTTCTTTGATTATATGTATTAACTTTATTCATAGATTAATAGAGGGGAACTATATCCACAACTTATTCATAGATTAATAAATAATATCATGTATTTGTACAAATTAACTATTAAAAAAATATATCTTTTGTATTAAACCAAATTTTCTCTCCATTTTAATTTAAAATGTTTACTTATTCAAATAGAGAATCGAGCAGCTCGTCTATACATCAATTCAGGAGACTAAAAGTTGAGCAGCTCATTCATAAGTAGGGTGCAAAGAAACATCTTGTATAGAAAGGAAATGTTACCCATCGACGTAATGTTTGTCGCACTTTGATGCTTAAGTCAAACCTAAACTTGTATGATATTGAGCTTAAGATAGAATGTCATAACTTGAGTGGAAGTATCCTATCCTATTTATAGAACTATTACGTTGATGACTTTTCTAATACTAGAGCCCACTTCATCAAGGGTTGTCATGATATGCAGAGCGAACTAAGAGGTACTTTATTGTTGAAGTGATATCTACATAGACCCAACAAGATATCAAAGTTTGGTGTGTTTTATAGCATATGAAGGTCGATTTACTATTACCGTTTCACGACATATTTTTAGTGGAGGCGTCGTGGTCACGTTAAACATTCTACTCAGGTCTATAGAACGTAGCAAGCTGCTCATCCATAACATTTATATATTATTTAAAGTTTAATGGAAAATAACAAAGATAAAAAGTAGCAAAAGTTTTTTTTCAAACTGAAAAATCTACCGATTATCCAAATGCGAGACGGAGGATGAAGGAGACATTTTAATTAAGTTTACTATGATTAAATTTATAGCTTAAGTTTAGAATATGTATATTTTATTATTATTTTTTTTTTTAATCACGAAACGTTGAACAAAGGCAGTTAAAGATGCAAATGCAAACGTGAGAGAGAAATTACGCTAATGATGGTGTCGCTCTCACTTTAGGAAATAAGATAATAAAATAATAAGTAGCTTCTATAACTTTTTTGGTTTGTGATGTGAGGTAAAATTACATATTACCCAAGCAAATTAATTGGAGGGTAAAATTGTCAAATAAAGTTATTCCATTCGTGTTGGAAGGCAATTGAAGGATAAGGGGTCAAATTAAATCAGTAATTCCACTAATTAGTGTCCAATTTAGTTACGTGTCCGCTTGACGAGGAGAGATGACGTGGCTTGGTTTTCTTTGACCTTTGAAGAGATGGAGACAATAACAATTTAAAATCCAGTGTGCAGTTTGACTTGAGTTGAGTTTTCTATTTGTTATTATTGTTATTGTTTTAATCTTATTTTACTGGAAGTCAATTTTGTATTATAATAATTATAAGTGGGAACATTAGGTGAAATGCATTACTCGGATTTATTTTGGTGACTAATCTTTGCGAGTTTGTGACACATTAATTTTCTTTGTTGTATCTACCCAATAAAAGAAAAAATATAAAAAAATCCTTTGTTTTACTGTTTGCTATTCACCATGTTATTTGTTTCAAATGTAATTTCAACCATTTTAAAAACCAAAAATATAAATTTCTCCTGCATTAGAAATAAATCGAAAACTTAAAATTCCTTTATTGACAATTGTGTTGCCTCTTTTTTGTTTTTTTAGTGCAACGGTTTGGAAGTATTGGGAGTTTGAGCCTCCAACTTAAAGGAAAATAGTATGTATTGATTATTGCTGACTTATGTTTATATTGGTAATTGTGTTGCCACACAAATGTCTATTTACGATTAGTAAATTATATGAAGAAGTTGTATTTAACCACTGAAGAGTTAATACTTGTAGTCAAAGCGAGCACTCACCAGTAACTGATATATATGTCAAACCAAAAGATTGTGAGTTCGATCCCCACCGCATGTGTTGTACTAAAAAATAATAATAATTGTATGGATAGCAAAATAAATACACTTAAAACCTATGAGTTTCATAAATACTTAATAAATTATATAGCATTAAATAAAATTTATTGAATGCATTAAATTGACACGGTAATTAATTAATTATTAAAAGTATTGAATTTGTTTTCATCAAAAATTTATTACAAAGAACTAAAGACCAATTGAGCTAAATAGTATGTTCATAAATTGAGCTATTTTTCTCACAAATATGAGTAGTTTTTACTATCGTAAAATTTAATAATGAGCTCTATAGATACTTGTCAATACTATTCATTCTTTTCACGAACAAATTATTTATTTTTAAATTGGCTTTTTTATTTATTTAAAGTTCAACAAATGTAAACAAATGTAAAGGTAAGATATATATAATTTAATTAAAACCTAAGGGGTGCGTGCCCCTCAAATTTTGTCTTCCTCTTGTGTATATAGCATATTTTATGTACTCGGAATTTAATCTTCTCTTCAATCAATTTTAGGTTATTTATTTTTAATACAACATGTGAGAATAAGAATTCGAATTCACGACTTTTTAGATCTTAACTATAATTGAGCTATACTCGATTTGACTGCATTTTATTTTCTTTTTATCTCGTAATATAATAATATTTTTTATTTAATGTAGATAATCTAAACTTTTAACTCTAGTAAATCTATATCTAAAAAAAATCCAGTAAATCTAAATTGTAAACCATATTTTTGTAATCTTTACTAACTTTAAATATCATCTCCATAAAATTTAAATTATGAATTTTATTTTCATAATTTTTTTTTAGTTTGATGGTTTTTTGTTTTTGTTTACTTTTGTCTCCTAATAACAAATATAGATGAAAATGGAAAAAGCCTGTTTTAAAAAACGTTAAGAAAATTATTAAAAATTTTTCTTTAATCATATACACAATTTATAATTTTAATAAAAAAAAGTTCCACTAAACATTTATTTCTATGAATTCCAAAAAAATATAAAACTATTTATAACCTCCTTTAAAATTGTAGATTTGAATTTTCACACTCATTAATTCATTTTTTTTTAATTGGCACTGTTAGTTGAAGTTTTAAATAGTACTTTTAAAAATTCCAAGTAATTAAAAGTATTTTAAAAAATTTTAGAAATAAATTATTGAAAAAGCAATTAATTTAGATGAATTTTTCTGTTTTCATTTTAAAAGTGCTCTATCAAAATCCACCTTAAATCCAATAAAAATAAACACTACATGTGCATCATTTATTACTTGGATAAAGCATCAATAGTTTTTCTTTTTTCTTTTATGAAAGAAGATAAAGTATCAATAGTTTTTTTTTTCTTTTTTAGTTAAAGCATCACTAGTTTAAAAAAATTAAAAAATAAATCATCAATAGTTGAACATAAGTGAAAGTTTTTTTTTTTTCCTATCACAAATGTAAATGACAAAACATTTATATCGCTGCATTATTCTTTCTCGACGCCATAAATAAATCTAAATGATTACATTGTGAAAAAAAGAACCAACCACAGAGTTTTTCCTAGGAGGCTGTTTGGCCATGGAGTAAAATTCCGCCCTCTACTGCAATATTTCAAACTTTTTGGTATGAGATTTGGATTTAGTTTAAATTTAGTTAATATCTGGTTGTTTTAACTTTCAAATATATTCGGTCTCTAAAATTTAAATTTAGTTTTTAATTAGTCTTTAAAGTTTATGTTTGATTTCAAATTGATCCCTCGTATAAAGAATAATAAAATTTATCAACTCATTTAAAAAAATACACGTCACCAAAATAGACAACATATATTAGCTACTACATCATCTTCGATTGGGTCAACTAATTGTCAACTTCAACTCGAGACCAATTAGAAATTTAATTTAAACTTCCGGACCAATTAAAAAACTAAGTTCACAATTTAAGAACTAAACGTGTCACTTTTGAAACTTGAAAGACCAAGTTGTAACTAAATTTAAATATCAAGGACAAAAATGATGGTTATTGAACTTAGATCAAATATGAATCAAGTAAAAAATTTAGGGACCAAAATAGGCGTGAAGTGTGGTAAGCCTGCGTCAGAATCATAGTTTAAACCGAACTCTTTTACAAAAATTAAAGAGATTAGTACAGGCTATTTAAATATCCTAATTACATAAAATGATGGAAGGTATAGAATTTACACATTTTTGTCATATTTAAGAGGGTACCCATCATATAAATTACTTAAATAGGCTCTTGTATTTACAAATTCATTTTAATATGCAAAATTGATTAATTGGAAAGTTATAATTTAGATCTCATAATTTTAGGTTAATCATACTTTCCAAAACAAATTAAAACACCAAAACATTAAAAACAAAATCCTAAATTTCCCAAAATTGAAATCATAACCTCCCAAAATATCTCCAAATCCCGTCCAAAAATCCCCTAAATTCGAAATCAATAATTTTTTTCGCTTCATCCATGAGACGTTTAAAACTTCAGTCTTGGAGGACCCTTTATACAACTATAAGATTTATACACATATACAATATATACCTATATATACGAATATAATTAGGAATACTAAGAATATGAGACATTTAGAACTTCAATTTTCTATACACATAAACAAAATATATCCCCATATATACCAATCTTAACGGAAGACTAATAATTACAAATGGTATGGAGGACCATTTCTACAGACTATGTATACACATATAAGATATATTCACATATACAATATATACCCATATATATGAATATAATCAGGAATACTAAGACTGTGAGACGTTTAGAACTTTCATTTTCTGTACACATACATAAAATATATCCTCATATATACCAATCTTAACGGAAGACCAATAAGTATCAATGGTAAAAACAGAAGGGATAGGAGACAAGGAACGCGCTGAACGACGTCGAAAACGTTCAAAGACATCGACGGAAAGTTTATTCGGCTACAGAAATGGAAGGAATAAATACCTCGTTGACGGAAGTACGTTGCACGGCGTCGGAAACATGGAACGAGGTCGACAGAAAGTCTATTCGGTGACGGAAAGAAGAAGGAAAAAATCTCTTGTTGATGGAAGCTCTGAAGAAGTACACGGTATGCACTTTAATGCTGTCGACGTTGATGAATGTATGCACGAAAAAAGGAAGACGTCGAAAAAAAAATCAAAGTTGGAGAAGGAAGCAGACGCATCTAATGATTTGATTAATTCAAAAAATGATTTTACAAATTTGGGAGTTATTTTGAATAATTGAACGGAGCCCACAATAATTAAATAAATATAATAACAAATTAAGGATTCAAATCTTTTAAATTTTAAAATTATAATAAAATAAAAAATAATAAATAAGGTAGAAACAGTATTAGAATAAAAAACTAGACGAAATAAAAAACTAGACGAAAAAAATCTGAAAGCGTAAATTTAGAAAACCAAAACATTTATGAAATTAAGAATTAAAAATAACCCTCTTAAAATATGATGTCTAACTAAATTTATATTATCTAATTTTGAATAAATAAATATATATTTTTAATTATCGGTAGAAAGTTTGAAATTCTACGAATATAATCTAAAACACATAAAAGCACAGTCAACTTTATACTATAATTCAAAGAAAACAAAAAGTTGTAAAATTATTTAAAATACATATTAAATTTATGCTATATAAAATGAAATTGTCTACAATTTTGTTAAGGATTAAAAAATGCTATGCCACGCGTCACTTGATTCGATCTGAAAAGTCTGAATACAAATAGATAAATACCGCCCAGAGTGATTTTGGGAGTTGGAAAATATCCACCGATAGATATATTAACCATCCTACATTGTACGGAAAAAAAACCTATCAGCATTACATCAGTCTATTATTTATTTTTTTGTTCTCTCTATTTTAATAACTGTATTTGGTAAATGGTAATTATATTTATTTTTTTGTTTTCATTATTTTATTGGAAAAGATAAAAACATGCTTGATAAGAATTTATTGTTATTTACAAATTTTAAATTTTAAAATTAAAAGTTGTATATGAAACTAAAGGTTTTAAATTAATATTCAATTTTTTATATTGTATTTATTTTTAATACATACTATGCATTCTTAAATTTTAAGAATGATAAAGTAATATAATTGTATTTTGACATATTGTATTTGATAACTATTTATTATTATTTTTTTGAAAAAATAAGATAGCAATTAAATTTTAAATTAAAAGAGTAACAAGTTTATATTAAAAAATAAGTTTTAAAATTAAATGTTTTATGTTATTGTTACTTTTTACTATTGATTATTTATTATGCATTTAATAAGTTAAAAATGATAAAACAATATCTTTATTTATGTTTTAGAAAAAATTAGAAACAAAATAAGAAACAAATAAATGTGTTGTTTACAAAAATTTATATATAAGAATATTTCTAAAAAGTAAAAATAAGAAACACAAATAGTTGTCAAATCTTTAGATTTCTAAAAAAAAAAAGAAGAATTAAAACTTCGTTGTTTTCAAATTTTCTATACAATCTTAATAACCGTTTATAAAATTACAAACGAAAAACAATAATAATTATCAAACATTAATATTTCTAAAAAATTGAAAATGAAAAACAAATAACGGGAAACAAAAACATCATCAAATAGGTCCTAAAATTTTCAGACTCTTCTTTCCATTATTAGTTTAACTAACCAAAGCCTCTTAAAAAAATCTAATAATGATTATTGAGATTTATAAATAAATTTCGATAATTTTTATTGGGTGGTGGATATCGACAGGTGACTTAGATTTAACGTCGTTTTCATTTCACTATGATGGAACTTATAACATAAGGAGGCATAAAATGCAAAAAGAAAGTTTTTTGTTTTTTTGTTTTCCTTTCATTTCCTTCTTTTGGGAGATAATTTTGAAACAAGCAACGTGGTTGGGGATCGAGAGTCGCCAAATTACTCACACTTACTACTTTTCTAAGTTTTGGTTAAAACTTATAATCAGAATCAATCTACAAAAGTCAAATCAAGATTTTATTAATACTCAAGGAGCCAGGTCGAAGAACAAATTCTTCCCTTCAAGAAAAAAGAAAGAACAAATTCCCAAAAGGAAAAGAAAAGTTATATAATAAATAATAAAGATAAGGAAAAAAAAAAAGGCCCCCCAAAAAAAAAAATAATAATGCACAGCATGTAGTGGCAGCGAGAGAGCAGCTTTTTCGTTAACCCATTTTGTTTATAGAATTGTTAGCCGAATATATATGTATATATATGCGTGTGCGCCTTGCATATCAAGATGGAACAGTGAATCTTATAGTTTTAAAGCGAGGGAGGAGATTACTTTTTAAGATCCAGCATCGAAAGTCTGCAAATTTTCCCGGAAAATCGCGGCGGGATTTCTTGATTCTTGAGAAAAATCTTTTGTCGGATGCGTTTTCAAGACTGTTTCTCTCTTACGCATTTTCGCCTTCTCAGTTCTCTCTCTCTTCTTTGTAAGGCTCCAAAAATGGCGACAAAACGCAGTAATTTTTGATTATTTTGTTTTTCTTTTCGAATCAGCAGAGCAGAGCTTTAACCCGACCGATTATTACTCTGTTTCTTCCTTTTCAATTTCCGCGATCACATTTCGACTTTCTATTTAAGTTACTTAATTTCCTTTTCTGTTTATGGGAAGTTTTTGTTTGAAAAGGAGAGAGTTTATATTCAAAATTTTACGGACTTTAAAAGCGCACGGACGGACGTTCGCTCGCTCTGGAAAACCCTAAGAAATTTTTTGGAAAAAATTTTCAGGGTTTCTCTTCTCCGTAACTGCCGAATCAGCTGACTTTTCTTACGATTTTCCGCCTTGTTTTCTCCATAATTCCTTGAATGTGCGAGTTGAGGTTACGCTCACCATTTCTGGATTCTGCATGCCTTGAAAATTTAAATTCCTCTCGCCATCCACTTGGCATTTGGAACTTACTGTTTTTCAAAAATTGTGTTCAATCTTCTTCGCTTCCTATATATTCGCCCTTTCGCGCTTCAGTATTTCGCATAATCGTACCCTTTTTCTTCTTCTTCACTGCTCTGTTTCTTTGTTCTTTTCCATTGCTCTGTTTTCTTGGAGGGAAATGGCGTGGATTGTGGAAGTGGTTTCAGTGAGGCATTTCTTCGTGCTGTCTCTAGCTTTGAATGTGAGTTTGATTCTGAGAGCTATAAGTCAAAATGGAGCTCCAATGGCGGCCCAGAAGGAGGCGAAAGTTGCCCAAATGACATTTTTGTCCTTCCCTTCTCTATCATCTCCATCAGCTGCCGCTCCTGCAACTGCAACTCCTCCTCTGGGTGAAAACGGCGGCGAAAGAGTCATTAATCTTGACCAGTAAGTCCTCTGATTCACTCTTTTTTTTACTATTCTGTTTCTGTCATCTTCCTTGAATCGAAATTTACTGTAAACTAGAATTGGGAGTGGGGAGTGGGGGCAAGGGGGTAATTTCGACGTTTATAAGTAACTTTTTCCAGCTTTTTAGGTGTGGACTTTGCTTTGGGGTGTCAAAGCCAAAAACCTGTGTGGGATGTCAGTGATATTTTTGGAAAAACGTATTTAATTTAACCGTACAGCGCAAAACATGTTGTCCAAATTCTCGAGAAAATCATCGCTTCAATCGAGCCCTGCCCGGCTGCCCCTCTGCAGGATCGAAGAACCATGCCGTTTTGCTGCAAACACAGACGCAGACAGCTCCTTATCGCCCCTCTGTTTTGGTTTTGAGATTTTCGAAGTAGAATATAATAGAACCAGAAACCCCCCCTCTGGGTTTCGTTGCTTTCTTTGAGAATTTTCATTTTTTTTTCTTTTTTACACTCTTATTTGGGATTCAAGTACATGAGGAAAATATTATTGTTATTGCTGTTGGTAAGTCCGAAATTGCACCATGGACGGTGGTGATTTGAAGTTGACCAAAAAAAATGCCATCATGGTGTTTGTCTTTTGGACTGAAAGAAAAAACTTCTTTCATTTGAGTGAAAGGAGGAATTAGAAGAATAAGAAGAAGGGGAAGATTCTTGTTTTTGTGGAAACCACGTGGCTTCTTCCACATTGCATGCAACACCAACATCATCTTTTGCTTTCGGCCTTCCGGAAGGTGTAAAGCGCGACGTGGGTTGCCTTGCCTAAGATCCCTCTGAAAACTCTCAACTTTTGGCCGCCCATTAAAAGATAAAGAAGAAGAAAAAAAGTTGTCTTTGGAAACAAAACCCACTTTTAGATCAATTGGGGAAATTAGGATTGTCTGGATCTAGTAATCTCCTTCCACCACCTCGTGGGTCCCGGCTGGATTTTAACTTCCCTCCACTTGTTCTCCACATTGACATCATATTCATGATTGATCTGATGCAGAGCCAGTAAGGACCCCCCATTCTGTTCCCTCTTCCATACTGTTTGTCAGATTTTTTTCCTCTCTCTAGTTAACTGTGATAAGCTTCCGTGCAGTTGCCACTTTCTTTGTTGCCTTTGGGGAACAGGGCCTGTGAAATTATGCTTAGTTTGATACATTTCTTCAGGATCTGGCCTCTTTAGTTTTTTAAGTTTGATGCAAATTTAATGTATTGGTTAAAAATGCAGTGGTGACCCGACAATGTATGAGCAATATTGGAAGCAGACGGGGGACAAGACCACAATAGTGATCCCGGGATGGCAATCAATGAGTTATTTTTCTGATGTGAAGAACTTGTGCTGGTTCTTGGAGCCAGAGTTTGCGAGGCAAATTGTGAGGCTGCACAAGGTGGTCGGGAATGCTGTGACCGAGGGGCGGCACATTGTCGTCGGGACGGGCTCCTCCCAGCTCTTCTTAGCTGCCCTCTATGCCCTGTCCCCGCGAGATGCGTCGAACCCCATCAGCGTGGTCTCTGCAGCCCCATACTACTCGGTGAGTTTTATATGATGCGCACACATGCTTCTGTTTGATTCTGTTTGTTGCTTTACTTCTTCAACATTAAAAATATAGTAGAAAAAGTTGTAATCAAATTTAGAATCTTATAAAGTCAACAGGGATTTGTTCTATTTATTTATTCTCTTTTGAAGAGGTTCATTCTGTTTATAATTTAAGCTCAATACTTTATTCTGAATAGTTGCTCCACATGCACTGTCTGATGTGTTCTTTAATGATGGGAGGACGGAGAAACAGGAATTTATATGTATTTATATGCATTGAAGAGGAATTAAGACATGTTTCTTTGATAAAAGTGGCACAGTCTGGACAAATTCGTAGCTGTTGAGTTAGTTAGGTCTCTCTCTCAGCTGCTTCTGGTGAACTGAATCAACTACACATTGCTTTCTTGTGGGCTTTGTTAAATGTTTCTTTATCTTGAGCTGTTTTGAATGTTTTTTTTCTCTTGCTATTATTTTAATAATTGAACCGAGCCTAATCACATTACTGTTGCAGTCTTACCCTTCAATGACCGACTGCCTCAAGTCGGGCCTCCACAAGTGGGCTGGCGATGCGAAGATATTCGACAAGCGCGAGCCCTACATTGAGTTGGTTACTTCCCCCAACAATCCGGATGGCTTTGTTCGACATTCCATGGTGAACAGAAGTGGCGGGATATTGGTCCATGACCTTGCTTATTATTGGCCGCAGTATACGCCTATATCCTCCCCAGCTGACAACGACTTGACACTGTTCACTGTGTCGAAGAGCACTGGCCATGCCGGGATGCGCATTGGGTTAGTTAGCTATGAACAATTTGGCGATTACGTAAATGAACTCATCCTCGTCTCTGTATTCTAATACCATTTTCTTCCAAACTCCAGGTGGGCTCTAGTGAAAGATGTTGAAGTTGCAAAGAGGATGATCAAATTCATAGAGCTGAACACCATTGGTGTGTCCAAGGACTCGCAGCTCCGGGCTGCCAAAGTTCTGGAAGTGGTATCGGACAGTTGCGAACAGGCTGGTGGTTCGGAGTATGCGGAATCGTTCTTCCATTTCAGCCATGCCCTCATGACGGAGAGGTGGACGCTGCTGAGGGAGGCAGTGAAATGCAGCGGCATCTTTAGTTTGCCCAAGTTCTCTCCCGCACATTGCAACTTCTTTGATAACAACCTGGGATCTCAACCTGGCAAGAACAACATCCACAAAATCTTTGGATACATTTTACTTTTGCCCTTATAAGTTATGAATACTGTAGGATTGACATAAACTACTGATGCTTTCGTGCTATCTCTTGCAGCTTTCGCATGGTTAAAATGTGAAGTGGACGATGTCGATGATTGCGAGCACTTCCTCCGGGGCCACAAGATCCTGACCCGGGGCGGAAAGCATTTTGGTTTCAGCCCGAAATACGTCCGAATTAGCATGCTTGATCGCGAAGAAACCTTCAATTTATTTATAGAAAGATTGTCCCAGATCAGATCATGACATCTGATCTGATGCTGATGAACTGAACAAGTGTGGGCAAGGCAGGGGGAGAAGGTATCATCAGAGGTTTCGGGCCTTGCAAATGTAAATTTGAAAATGAAAACGAGAAAGAAAGAAAAAAAAATGAAAAGAAAAGGAGAATATTTGTTATTGATTCTGGGTGAAAGGTCTCAATTTAATTTTTTATTTTGCAGGTTCATTGCTCGATTCTAATTTCGTTGTTGCTAATAAAAAATGATGCAGGAGTGGAGAGGTTTATTCGAGGCACAATTGCAAATATGTCAAAAATATTTAGTAAAATTAGTAAAAAATATTTAGTAAAATTAGTAAAATAGTAATCACATTTTTTTTTCAAATATAGCACTTGATCTAATTTTAAAATGACAGCTTTATCCAAATGATATATCCAAATGATATAGACATGTAATATATCTGACTAGTTTAATATGATATATTACTGATATAACTGAAAATTTTTCCTATATTTAAATTAAAAAAAAAGTAATATATTTTGAAATACATAAAAAAGTTTTTGCTATCCACTACAGTGTATACGGCAAGAAATTGCATTTTTTTTTGGTTGGTTCACGTGAATGTGTAACATAATAAAAATATACACTAATTAATTATTATCATCAAATTACCTTTTTTTACGTTTACTGAAAAGTTAAAAAATAAAATTTTTATGTGATCAGATCAAATCAATGAATGGATTTTTTTTTCTTTTTTAACAAAAATCGATTAATGGATTAACAAGCTCTTTTTAGTTAAACAAATATTTTATCTTAAAATGAGCTTGAACAAATTTCACTTTAAACATATGCTTTTATTTTAATATATTAAATATATTTCAGTTCGTTATGATCTATCTTAAATGTTAGAGGTTCAAAACGAATTATCTTGAATAGAGATTCATATCATTTTGCATATGTTGTTGGACAAATATAGTTAGAGATATATATCATTTTGCAGCTGAATTCCCTTTTCTAATATTTCTGCTAGTTGGTTTCCTTATGTCATTGAAAAAGAAAAAATGAACCCAGAAAAAAACGTCAGCTCATTTGTCGGCAATTACAACCCGGAATCCTCAGGATTAGGATGGGCTCAATCCCTATAATAAAAGTTAATTTAAGCCCAGCCCATCTACATTTGATATGTCACCTCACAAGGCGTAGAGCCCAAAAGTGGGTCCAGACTCGACCCAAGCCATATCCCATCCAACTCGCAATCTTTTTCTTTTCTTTTCTGTTTTTTTTTTTGAATAACAATCAAAATTTGTTGAAGAATACTCAATAGTTGATATCGATCGTCATATAATTGGGAATTCTTTTCATATTGTTTTATTATCCATAATTTGATTAAGAGCCTTTCAATTATTCAATCAGAGATAGATGTCAGAAATAGATGTCAATTTTTTTAGCATGTGGTAGATCGAACTCACGGTATAATTGTGAGATATATGTGTCAAAGTGAGTATAGAGTTGACCTCGATCCTCCCCTAAAATAAACATCGAGATATAGAACGCCTTTTGGCGCGAAGGTTCGAAACTCTTTCTTCTCTGGGCGTTGAATAATCAGTACTCTCTTCTTCGTTAATGCTATCGACGTTGGTAAACTATAAAATAAATGCGATTTGAACAATTTCCAACGCAATGGGATCCCTTCGATGGCCGGGAGCTCGATTGTTTCACACCTCGGCGATTTGTTCGACTCTTCATGTCATCCACTCGAGCGAATGCAAGCTTTCAATCAGGAGGTTCTACGATAGATTAAAAGGTCCAAAATAGCTTCTGCAGTTCAGTTTACTGATAGATTTGATTATTCATGTTTCTCTGTTGTTAGAGTGCATTTGATTATGTTGAATACATTCTCTCGCAAAACTGCCTATTAGCAGAAGTTGAAGCATTTCCCCTATTGATCCTAAGAATTAAGTTGGCCACTTAAATTTCTGCACAACTTTTGATTCGTATGTTTCCAAGGTCCGGCACAAATTTTGATTCGTACACCGTATTGGTAGAGCTAGAGTCTCGCATTCCCAATTAAGCTCGTATAAGAACTTAGACATTGTTGTTTTAAGTTAGGTTTGATGTGTGATTGATTGGTGATGTTTAGAAAAACTTGACTACTAGTTTTCATCATATTCTAAATTTAAATGACAAGAAATAAATAAACAAAATGGTTATGGTAATAGCATTTGGGTTGAAATAAAGGGTGGGTTGCAAATGTAACAACTTTCTGGACACTGGACAGATTTACATCTAGTAACATGTTCAATTGACATTTCATTTATTTGTTCATCATTCTAATGTGGTGTTGGAATTTCTGCTATCATGCTTACTTCGAAGGCAGGCTACTTACAGATGGTTTCTAATCTGTTGTTCCTTCTTACTCGTCAGGATTCTCAAGCTTTGCCTCAGTATGTCGATTTCTCTGTCCCTCTCATATTTTTCATGCTCCATTGAAACTACTTTTTCTTTGAGGGCTTTTATGGTCTCTTCCTTTGCTTGCAATTCTGTTTTTAGTGCTTCTGCCCTCTCATCCGCTCCCCAATACAATCCATCTCCTATCAAGGCAATTGATGAGGGCCTTTTAGTGATGGAATATCTAATGTGCATTTATTGAATTTTTTTAGTAATAGTTTTTGCTAGCCTTCACTGATCTAATCTTGAGCTTAAAGTAGTAAATTGAAAGACGATCAACAGAAAATTCAGAAACCAAGGGAAAATTGTATTGTTTGTGATGACTAGAGGAAGAGAAAAGTTAATAGCCATACCATTATGTGTCCTCTGAATTAGGTCATCAAGCTCCATCTTGATAGCGTGATAAAGTTGCTTCCATTTGTCAATGGCTTCATCTCTGCGTGCTCTTTCCTGCTGTATCTGTTCAAAGATGGCATTTGTACTTCCCACCATCTCCCATTCTGTTGCAATTTTCTCTCCAGATTTTCCCTCTTCAATGTCTTTCATCCTCTCGTCTACCTTCTTCCTCAACACCTTCACCTCCTCTTTGAGTTTCTTCTTCTCTGTTTTCCAACCTGCCTCCTTAAATGCGAAAACCACCATGTCTTTCTCATGGGCTTTAGTCTCCTCATCCATCTCAGACATCACTCCCCTCACTTCCTCCCTGAGTAGTCTTATCTTTTCTTTCAATTCTCTAACATCATCATCACAAAACTCACTGCCATCTTTGCTTGAGCATGCACCCATCTTAGTGAAGGCTTCTTTAGCCTTTCTGGGTTACTGAGTGAATTCTCAAGTTGGTCTTATAGACAGGAAATGAGGGAGAGAGATGTGTTTGATGTGAAATCTGTACAAAAACTCCTCCATAAAAGGGCTGCATTTGAGGTACCTGTTGGCTATGCTTATCCCTTGCTGTAGTTGCTTAGCTCTCTCAGAGTTAATGATAATGGAAACGTCTATGAGGCTCGTGAACGATTTTCTTTCTATGATTGTATACGAGAAAATACAGACAGATTTGACTTGTGACCCCATTTGAATTGAGAAACTGATATGTGTTAACTCACATGAGAAAATTTTGCAAAAACTAAATCGCACTCATATTAATTGGTAACTTTGTGTAGATTTCCAGCACGGTTCAAGAGGGCCTACAAGCTTTGAAACTTGGAAAAAGTATTAGTGGTAGTGCCGTACTTGAACATTTTTTCCATGCTATAAATATTCCTTGGGTTCAATTATTCATCTCAACTGCAAAAATGTCCCGACTTTTCTTTTCTCTTATTTTTCTCCTCTTTTTTCCTTCATTCACTTTTTTGCACGACAGAGGTAAATCCCTCTCGTCCACACATATCATAGCCAAATTGGCACTTCGTTTGCTTTTGATGAGCATTCTACATATCTAATACCATGTGCATTAGTATAATGACTCTTGTTTTGTATTTGTATGATATTGTCCATTTTAAATTTAACTTAGATTGGCATGATTTTTGAGAAAAAGTGAAAGATTCTTTCAAAATAAATATATATTTACATAGCTAATTAGTACTTTTTTTCCCCTAAAAAGTATTGGTATAAAACAAGCTTTTCACCTGAAAATATTACTCTTTTAAAAGACGTTACATCAGCAAAGATGTTTTCCATATAAACTTGTGATTTTGATTCTGCCTTTGCCCACATTTTTAGCAGCTGGAAAATTCTACTTCACCATCCATGACACCAAATGGGAATGAGTTGGAAAAGGAGACACTGATTGAATGATTAATGCTAAATTCGGTAACTTACAGTGGAATGACATACATTTCTGAGGCTAATAAGGACGAATTTGAATTTGAATGGTTACCGACAACTCATAAAAGATTAGGCTTTTTTTTGTCATAGGATTCCCTTGCTGAAAACGACCCTGCTGTGATGGTGAACTGGAATGAAACTTCATCTCAAAAGTGCATTTTGAGCTTCCCTCCGGCGACCTGCACTGATGGTTACATATTGACCCAAAACTGGTAAAAAGAGTAATTTTGCTGAAATGAAATGTCAGAGTTTCAAATTGCTTGATTTTCAATAGAATAAAAGAGGATTCAGAAGTTCTGAAGTTCTGAAGTTTATTGCTGTGAACAACTTCCTTTAATGCCACAGATTTTTGCGTAGCGATGAGGGCTGAGACCAACCGACAGTGACAAAAAGAAAGGGAAAAATGGTACCTCCACTGCATAAACAACAGAACAACAAGGTACTTGCTCACCATTATCTATCTGATTAATCAATGTCTTACCCATGTGATACTAAAACGAATAAATATTTTGTCTATGAATATGAGATTTAATTCTGATAAGGTTTTGTGTGTGGCTGTGAATCACTTCGAATTTTTTAAGATTTGTAAAAAGTGAGACAGTGTCCAACTTCTCTGTATTCTCCTCTATCCTTAGCCTCACAAATGGCTTGGATCTTATCACAATGCTGTAGGACTGTGGAGGAAACTTGCATTTTTACTTTTTGGTTTGAACTTGAAGGATTTTACAACTTCTATGAATTTTTTTCCCTTTTTTCTTAGATGGGATATACTTCGGAAAGACAATATAATTGCTGGAAAAAGTTGATGACGTGATTAAAGAACAAGGAAAAACTAATTTTGGAAGTGTCTGGAGTTCGTTTTAAAGTTAAATATCAGGAAATATGTTTATACCAAAATTTTAAAGGTTATTTTTCCTTATCTTCTTTTAATTTGCTCTTGTAGACAACGTATTTGTATAAATAACTTGCAACATTCTTAGAAAATGTGATTGACTCGATTATGATATAAGTAATTAATTGAGTTTGATGACAATAAAACACTGGTTATGGCATATTTCATCTAAGATTTGAATTCTCACTCCATGTTAGAACTACAAGAAAAAACACCATAGAGGCAAAATACCAATGGGGGATGAGACCTTTCTTAATTAAGCTCAAGCATTTACTCATCTTGTGGCAAACGTGGGATATGCTTAAGGACCATTCCTCCCGAAACCCTCCAATAGTTGAAATCAGTTCCTTAAGAAATCGTATATCCTTTTAGGGGCGAAAAAACAATCCTTTTAAATTTCCATTTCATTTGAAATTCCTTAGCATCCTGTATCTGCCCCCTGCACTGGGCCCTAGCCCAAAAATGTTACATATTTGGGCTCAACATCACCCTTGTATCGCTTTCCAATTTTTGTGATTATTCTTTTCCATCCATTTTCAGTAATCACGAAGGGAATAGTACTATACATTTATTTATGAATTATTACAAAATATTCCATTAAGAAGAGTGGTTTAGTGCCGTATTTGTGGTTATGAAATATAATACTATAAAAGCTTAAACCAATTATTTTTCCTTAAACCCTAAACTTACCCCTCATTATAATCTCCACCCCACTCAGTGAAGTAATATTGTAGATGCTCTTTTAATAATTAATACTTTCCAAATATGTTAATTTAATTCTCTACTTAGGCAAACTTGTTAAAATTGCAAAAGGTGAGCGTGTAAGCACTCCTTTGAATCATATACTCTTCACTCGACCCAATATTAATCAGTGTTAGATACTTATATTCTTATACCCTTACCAATTGCCATTATAAATTAATAAATATAACGTGCAAAGATTGCGAGCAGAACAAATTCAAGTTTGCACCAAATTAAAAATATATATGGGTCAAACTCAAACAATAATAAAGAAATCATTGTCAATGGAGATGTTTTGCGAAATCACTACTCCAAACAATTATAATTAAGCTTTATATATATATATATATATAAACAAAAACATAAGTGGGAATCTGGAATAATGTTAAATTCAAATAAATTGAACTCGATGACCAGAAAAAGTAAACCAAAAAGAACATAAAATTAACCCCTTCTTTTTCAAGGCTAGAGGCTAGAACATGTGCAAAGTTTTCAAAGTCCTAATGGTAGGAGCCAGTGCTCTATTAAAGTGAGAATAAATTGTTAGGGGACTCTACAAAATGGTTGTTAATTAACCCCCTCCTTTTCTCTCATCATGGTTTGATTCCTTTTACTTATGTAATTAACATGTATTATATATACATGATAGATTTTTTTGTTCAAAAGTTAGATTGATACCTATAAAAAATATTCCTTGAAAAATATGATTAAATTCACATTTCCTAATTTGGGTGGGAAGACTTTAAAAAAAGAAAAGAAAAATCTTGTATCATGCTTCAAAAAGTCAAAGTAATCATTTTCCTTTAAAAAAAAAATTGATTATTTGAGTATATGCATTAATTTGCACACAAGTCTTTGTACTAATAAATGTAGCACATGTGTGTCGTCCGGAACATGTATGATTTTGTTGATTTGATTGAATGAGAAGGGTTTTGTATATGTGCGAAAAGACGTAGATGAAATTCACTATGAGATTAAAACTTATGTGGAAGAGGACAACTCTACAAAAGTTAAAAAAAGAGTAGCTTAGGTTATATATATAACTGGAGCGGCGTACCACGGAGCAAAAATAAAGGAGAAAAAACACCATAAAATTATAGCTTTGTTGAGTAGAGCGTGTAAAATGTTGTTAATTATCTATTTAACATCTAAAAAAAAATTTCTTGAAGAAAAAGTACCATATCAAAGAGTATGCGAGAAACTTATATACAAAAAGAATAGACATTTTAATAGAGAAAAATGGTAGTCAGAGAATAATTAAAAAAAGATTGGATTCGGAGGACCACCCAGATAAAAGAAATCATATGAATAACTTAAGTTTTAGATTTAATAGTAATTTAATGTGGTGTCAAATAGTAATATTATTTATTTTCATTTCATATTAATAGCCTACTCACCGAACTTCAATTTTTATTAATATCTAAACCTACCAGCATGGACAAAATTTTACAGTTTTATGTATATATAGTCTTTCAACTCTAAAAACAATAAAATTTTAAACATTAGTTGAACTTTTGATATACTTTTCAATCCGGATAAATGAAGGGAGAGTTTAGTTCGACTCTAAAGTAGAGGAGTAAATTACATTACCTTTATCCTTTTAACACAAACGATTTTGTTGAAGGAGAAATCCAGACAAGACACATATTGTACGTAATAACGAAGCGCGGGATCACAGACGGTTAATGTTGTACGTGTGCATGCGTACGGGCACGTCACCCCCATACCACTGTATGAGTGAGATGTCGAGAACCGCGACCTGCAACTTGCAGCCGCAAGAGGACAAACCAGCAGGCGGAGGCGCCCCACCCATGGGCTCTCAAGACGTCCACCCTCCTCCATTAGGAACTCGTACAATTCGACGTGCTCCTGCACCTTTAACTATAGTCCTTCCTAGTCGACCCATGGTGCTTAGGGAAGGACCCCATTACTAAACAGTTGATGTCTACTCTTATTCTTTTCTTGTTTCCGACTATTGATTGATTGTTAGTGTATATTAGGTGGGATGTTGAGTTTTCTAGTTGCAAGTTCATTTGGTCTTCGACAAGTATGTACGTTCGGAGAACACGTGGACCTGGCCGTCAACAGATTTAATTAGACTCTTTTGCATTAAGTTGATTTGATTTGAGAGTTACTTAATTAAGATTATGATTCTAAGAATGGAGAAGTGAAGAATTTTGGTGGTGGGGGCAGATCAAATAGAAGAAGGGTGTTGTGTTGTGTTGTGTAGTGTGTGATATTTTGTCGTTATATGATGAAAAGGGTTTGAGTTTCAGGTGGTGTTTGCTTCTTTACCACGTCTCTCCATCTGCCTCTGCAGAGTAGAAGATTAAGATTGATGGGTTATGATGATGGATTCTGAAAATACAACAGTTTCACTAACACTCATATAATAAAAAATAAAAAATAATTATTCACACAAAAACCCAACCAGAACAACTCTGCTCTGGCCAACTTCTGAACCAAAACAGTGCCCCTTTTAAGACTTCAAAACAACACCCAGCAGAGAAAAAGAAAAAGAAAAAAAATAGGAACAGCTTGTTCATTTATGAGAGCGATGGGAGGAGCACAATAAGGAATTCCAGAAATTTTATACTACAGTAAGTGGAGTGGACAACTACTTTTGATTTTATTCTCAGTTGTTCATATGGGTCTAATAAGATTAACAAATTATATTTACCAAATTAAAGAAAATTGTTGCTCAAGGGACCAGAAATGTTAAATACACGTTTTATAGTTTCTAATATTTTAATACCTTTTTTTTTCCAAAAGTACTTAAGTTGGGATTGGCCGGAGGGTGCTGATCATTATTGAAAATTTGATAATTTATTAATTTTTTAAAAAAGTTATCTATTTTTGCATTTTTGTCTCTTAATTAT
The DNA here is from genome assembly GCF_001995035.1 of Momordica charantia. The sequence goes on along the minus strand of NW_019104494.1, from coordinate 741,547 downwards.
AAAAAATTTAATGGTTATAAGTTCTCAAGACGGAACCTAAGCAATTTACTTTTAATTAAGCTCATTTTATTTAAAAAGTAATTTCAACTTAAACTATACCATCACCAGTGCCAAACATTAAAATTAGCTAATAAACTAATGATATTTGGAGCACGTTTGAGAATGATTTTAGAATGAGTGAAATTCAATGACAAGCGATTTTTATAAATTATTTTACTATTTCTTTCGCCTCTTCAATATTTTTCAAATAGTCCTTGTGCTCCCTAATTTCATTGATCACTTCGTCTTTGAGGACCTCTCCATCACGTTTTCCCGCCAAAAAAGACATATATTATGATGCAATGTCGAATATTTGGTTAGAGTGTGTTAAGAACCCTACCTTAAAAAGATAAGAGACCTAACCAGAGTTTATAATATAAGTGGACTACTCTTTTATCACCAATTAATTTTAAGATATAACCATTAATATTATTATAGTATTAGAGTCCAAAATGTTCAAAGAATCCCAAAATTTTAACTTTCCTTCCCTAAATAACCCAACACCTCCTTAACCCCCTTAAATTCCAACGTAAATTTATCATCTGCCAATTTTAACCTTCACCAACCCTATATATCTGAGTGAGAGTAGAAAAATGAAAAGGAAATTGGAAAAGCTGAGAGCTGAAGAGAGAGAGAGAGAGAGATGAAGGCGATGAATTGGAGGACCCAAATCCAGATACGATATCCCAGAGAGAGAGATCAGTGTCCTTGTGTGCGTGCGGTGTAAGAGAAAAACAGAGTACAATACATCACAATCCCTTTAACTTTTCCCTATTCTTCTTTCTTTTTCTTTTTCTTTTTTTTCATTAACAAATTTAGGGTTCCATTTATTCCACACCATCACAAACATCTAAATTTTTTGTTGCAGTAGTCAAGCCCTGTTGATTTCAAATGTATATATGTTTAATTATCCATGCAGAAAAATTTATCTGTCTCATCATAAACTCTTTTTTTCCCCCTAAAGGATACCTTCATTAATATACAAACAAAAAGCAAACTCTGATCACCCCAAAAATAAAACATAATAATAGTAAAGCATCAAAACACAAAGTACAGAAGGGGAAGAGCAAGCTTTAACTGTGAATATGACTGGTGTAGGGTTTTTACTGCCAAAGTCTGGGACTTGTGTTATTGTTGGGGAGATGAAAACAGTGAAAAGGTAGCTCAAGAAACTGAAATATATTTTTATATCAAATCAAAAACTGAAAATCCCGTCCCAGTATAAATCTGAACATAATTCAACTGGTATATTCTTGACCAAAAAATCAGTGGTTCAAGTCTTTTACTCACTGTTTTGGATATTTAGGACATGGGAAGAAAGAAATAGGGTCGGTTTCTTTTAGGAAATCTTTTTTTTTTCTTTTTCTTTGGAGGGTGAAAATATAAAGGCAAATACCAAGAGATTCACATTACCACTGTTAACACTAATAAGATAAAGACTATCATTTGAAAAGGAGCTGAGGAACACTGTTGATTCATAATTTCTTCAAAATAATGTTTTGTTTTTTCTGATTCTTCCAAAGCCATTAAGAAAGCTTGAATTTTTCTTTTTCTTTTCAAAATGGCCCTTTCAAACCCTACCTTTGAAACCTCAAAAGCCAAGCTTTTTCCAAACCCTCTTTCGGTTTTTCAACACTCGCGAATATACATTATAGGTCTGACAGAAACTTTCCCATAGGCATTGAAAAGAGAAAACTAATAAGTATACTAAATAAAAAACCATAGGTTTAAAGGTTGGAGGTGAATTGAAGGATTTCTCTTAATGGGTCTTTTTCTCAATCAAATTAATAGCTAAAAGCCAACTTATCTTTTATCTAAAATTGTTATTTACATGCTTAGAAGAAAGCTACATGGTCCTCTAAAAGAAAGCAAATCAGAAAGAAAAGTGAGAGAATATTACATAGGGTTAAAAAGAGGAGTAAGGTAGCCATAGATATATATATAAATATAGATAATATACAGGCCAAGAGAATCTGCTTTTAAGAAGACGAAACACATGAGATAAATAATTACTTTTCTTCATTTATTCTTAAGCATAAACAATGGCAATAATACTAAAATTCTTGATACAATAATAAAACGACTAAAAAGACCCTCACAAGTCACAAGACTATATAATAAAAATATTATATATGTGGCTAAAATGCTAGGCTGCATGTGCAGCAACTAACCTTATTCAGGCCCTAAATTAAATCTTTCACACGTACAGATATGGATAAAAACATAAACTCATACCAATTGTTTTGGAATTTTAAATGAAAATGAAAATGATGGGTTTTTAGAGACTAAATCCCAAGACCCTAAATGATTAAAAAAATAAAAATTAACTAATTAAGTCGTCTAGCTAGAAAAATGTCCATGTGATCATAAAGCTAGCTAGCTAGAAAAACCATCATATATATATATAAATATATTAGGAAATGGCATACCAGAAAGAGAGTAGTGATTTCTCTCTAGGGTTGAGAAAACCCTAAATGGGAATTCCCCCAATTTGAGGATTTTTTGAAAAGTTTTCTTCAAATACTGCCATCCCCTCCTCCTCCTTCATTCATGTTATTTCCAGAAGAGCTTTCATTCCAAGGCAGTGGATAAGCCATGGGGAAAGCAGAAAGCTGTTGATTATAATACCCGCTCGATGCCCCTTCGTAGCTTCTCGGGCGAGGGCCGGGGATTGACTGAACCACATGACCGACCCCTGCACTAGGTATCTCGTTGCATGCGTACCGAATTAGGTCGGCATTCGCAGCGTCAAGTTCCTTTTGGAGCCTTTGGACTTGCCTTTGGAGGAACGAGATGGCCCCGACGCAGCCGTAGACGGGGTCTCGGACTCGGGCCTCGGCCTCGTAGGCAAGGGAGTTGACTGCATCCTCTCTTTGGTGAGGCAGAAGCTCGTTGAGCAGCTTTGTCACATTGCTTGCCCCAAAGATTCTGTGGACATTGGCAAACTTCTGAGGCTCTTCTGGTGGGAAATAAGGAGCAAAGATGCAACCGGGCATGCATTTTCTTCTCAAGAACTTGCAAGCAGCACATGGAGAATTGTATGAACTTGATGATGCCATGTCTCTGCACTAACAAAATCAGAGTAAGAACATTCATCAATTTCTAACAAATCTATGCCCTTTTTTAATCCCCAATTTTTAAGATCCTCAAACAAAATCAAAACTTTTGTTTCAATTCTATATTTGTTTTTATTTCAATTTCAATTTCTAACTGATCCCAAGTTTTATGTGTGCAGAATCAAGATCTTAACCCTTCTCTCTCTCTCACGCGCGTGCGCACTTCAGAAACTCTCCCATGGACAGACACGTATGTACAAGACCTAATCAAATTCCCATAAACATTTTCTGATCATATCTGCCAATTTGCAGAGATATATTATTCCTGTTACTTCAATCTACCTTAAAATCGTAAGTTCGAATTTTCACTCTCATAATATGCAGGATTTGGTAGGATTTCTCGTTGGGATACCATTTTAAGAATGAATAAACCAATATTCAACCCAAAAACTTAAATGGATGGTTTGGATAAATTTAATCAATTTATGATATCTAATACTATTACTTTTCTCTCTTAATTAGCCCTAAGCTTTTTTATGCCTATCATATTAATTGTTATAAGCTTTAACGTAATCTTTTTCTTCTCCCATTACCTAAATAGATTTAGATTTTTACAACTTAATTAACCCAATTGTTAGAAGCTTTCACGTATTCTTTTTCTTCTCCCATATATA
>NW_019104494.1:704160-737578 GCF_001995035.1 Momordica charantia | reverse complement strand
TATAATATATTATGAATATTTTTAACACATGTCAGTGATATATATATAATAAGAATAACGAGAGAGCGCCCTAAATTAAGCTCTACCTAGCCCATATACGTCAAAGGGTCTAGATTAATTTCTCCCCTTTAGCCTTTTCTCACCCCTAGGGGGGAAAGAGAGGGAAAAAAAACCAAATTTATAAGATCAGAATTAAACCAACAGAATTCTTCTATTTTTTCTTCCTTGTAGCTAGCATTCACCATGTGGAAACAAAGAGAGCTACACAAACTTTACCTCTCCCTCTTGCGTGATCTAGGTTTTTTCCTTTTGTATAGAATCATCAGTTCGCAAAGCAAAAAAGAAAAAGAAAACCAAAAAAGGAAGTCCCTTTTACCTTTCAAGATCAGAGCAAAAAACTTTAAACCCTTGTTGCAAAATTTCCCGTGTGAGATGATAAACTAAATTTATGAGCTTTAGCCACTGAAGAATCCTGCAAGCTCTGAGAGAGATGAAGAAGAGCTGCTGCAACCAAAACCAAAACCCTAGCTTGAAAGAGAGAGAGAGAGAAAGAAAAAGAAATGAGTGACAAAAATTGAGAGTGTATTGAGTGGATGAAAGATGGCAAAGAGTATATTTAGTGGATGGAACTGAAGAAGCAGAGGGAAGGGGAATGGGAGGCAAAAGACAAGGATAATAAATGGTGGGTACACTAACAAAAGAATGACTATGACCCTGCATCCAATAATAATATCAGGGATGTGGCATTGTCTCCCATTTTTATTCCATTCTTTTTTTTCTTTTTCTTTTTTCTCATGCATATATTACAATTTCCATATCATGTATCATATAATAATTAATATAACCCATCAATCAGAATTAAACAAAATACACATGAGAGTGAAAAGATTTGAACTTTACCCGCGGGTAACACATTTAAATCAAAATATAAATATAGACATGTAGCTTCACTATAGATTCATCAAAAAGAAGGGGAAAAAAAGAGAAAGAAATTGATATATATATATATATATATATATATATATATATATATATATATAGCAGGATTTTATCACGATTGTACTGCCCGAGGCCATGCACTGCAACTTGCAAAATAAACCATATTTCTCTCTCTCTCTCTCTCTCTCTCTCTCTCTCTCTCTGTTTTGTGTTTCAAGTTCAATCATATCGCATCATACTAAAAAAATTGTTGCTATTATTGCGCATCATATTATGTTTTACTTTTAACTCCAATGATCTTCTTTCGGGGAAAAGGAAAACGATCGATGAAAATAACAGAACCTGGCTTGATTATTAGTAATTAGTAAATGCTGATTTTTAATTATTAATATCATATGCCTTGTATGTGTATAATATGATGACATCCTATAATTTAGTCCATCATCAAACTCTTCAACTAGGGTTAATTCTCCCCTTGGATTTCTGTAGTTGTTTTGTACAGTTGCATGGGAGAAAAAGCGAAGAACTAATTTAAATAGATAATTAGAATTGTGATTTACGTATATATTGTGGAGTAGTTATTTAAAATTTCTATTTCCTAGGTCGTTATTATATGAAAATGTGTCTGTGATTTGTATATTCACAAATCACAAGAATATGACTCTCTCTTCAGATCGAGCAATTCCTAATTCTTTATATGCTAATAATTAACTAGCTGTAAATCATGGAAATAATCTAAATTTAGGTAATCCAATTAGGTCATTTTATTCCCAAGAAACAATTCGTACATAAATGTTATAATATATATAACTTTACACAAATTCGTAAAATGGTGAGTGATTTGCAAATCAAAATCCATTTCATAATAATCCCAAGTTAACTTTTTTTGGTACATCATGAAAAGGCACGAAGATTTGAATCACCGACTTTAAGAGAAGAAATAAATATCTTTACATATTGACAATTAACTTATTAACTTATGCATCAAGTCGTTGTGATGTAAAATCTTGTTTTATATAGTGACGATTAATATTTCAATTGATTGATGATTTAGGCTATTTATTATATGATACACATTTATAGAAGCTATGCTTTTAGGGCGATGTGCGTGTCCAGTAGGGGTCTCCCGGCAAGGTTGCTATCACGGCTTTAACCCAATTGCTCACCATATTCCACAAAAATACAAATATCAATGTCACACATATTCTTTGTATAAAATTTAATTTACAATTATATTGGAATTAATCTTTGTCACGTGGACAATATATATAAAAAATATTGATTTTTTTTTGTTGTGAATCCGAACATAAATCAGTGGATAAAACACTAATTACTATCCCAATAATTAAAATATATGTTTTTAAATTTGATAATTATTCCTATGATCATATATAGTTACGGTTCCACTAGAACATGAAGGAGGGAGAGTCGTATTGAAAATATAATGAACACTAAATTTAGGTTAAGTTATATATATATTTTGTTTATTAACTTAAAGAAAAAATGTAACGAAAACTTTGTAATTTGTCGTTGACATATACCACGAAATAGATATTTGTCGCTAGATCAGTCTTTTGGAGACCCCATTTCAGTGACCGAAACGATAACCTTTTTGTTGCTTAAGTCTATTTTTCTTGTACATAGTAGAATGTAGATCAAATTGAAGGTGTATTTGGATTAATAAATAAAAGTAGATGAAGATTTTTTTTCTTTTATTAAATAAAAGATACTGTAACATGAAAGAAGAAGAAGAATATGATAGATATAAGTTTGTTTGGTTGGGGATAAGAATGACAATAATATACATCCATATATAATAGTGTGATCATAATGTATTTTGGACACTAATAAAATGGATATATACAGAACATAAAAAGAGAGAATGAAGTGAGGGTAGGTTAGGATTAACCCCTACCCACTAATAATATAAATAATACGATTATATAGGAAATATTATTTTAGTATTTTTTTTTACTTTATAGTATAATAATGTGTTATATTAGTAAATTGCACGGGCTGTCCTTTCCTTCCTTGTTATTTTTACAAATATTCTTAAAGATTCCTTCGCTTTGCCTATTAAATGATCATGGCTGAAAGCCACAAGAACACACACACAAATTAAGAAAGAACAAAAATTGTAGTTAATTATTAGTGTATTATTTATTTGTTAACATGGAAATAGATAGCCTTTGCGAAAAACTATTTTGGTATAGATCACAAAATTATTTGTTAATAATACAAAATTAGAGAAATGAAGACTGATCATATAATTTTTTAACAGAAGAAGAAAAAAAAGAAATCATTTTTTACTCTTTTTTAAGTCTTTCATCTAAATATGGCGTGGGTCCGGTGGATTTATTGATGTACCCGTCCTCTCGACTCGAGTGTCACACCAACTTTTGATTCTTCTAATTGTAAGAACTCTTTTAAGATAGGTATATAAATCTTTGATGGTTGAGCGTTTAAGACGAAGGTATTAATTTAATATTGTGAAATGTTATTGGTAGGAGGCAAAAAATAAGAGGGAAAGGGGAGGGGGGCAATGGCTATGGGGGAAAAGTGGTAGTAGAGGGAGGTGGGCTTTGTAGTACTGATGAGTGAGAGTGGCAGTGGCTGTGGCTGTGGCTGTGGGGTCTCTGATCTCTCTCTCTCTCTTCAAATTTAAGTTGAGAATTGAAAACTATATGTGTGGACTGTGGATGGGTTAGTCCCTTTCTTTCATACATGACTTCCAATTATTCTTCTTCTTCTGTCCCTTTCCAAACAATAAATACATAAATATAGATAGATATCTAGATAATAATGTCTTCTCCAATTATCCATCCTTTTAATTTTGGTTCATGCATGAATTAATATCGAGTGCGTCTCTGATTGCTTTGTTGTGCTTAGACGATGAAAATTTTCGACTTCATGGTATGGTTGTTCATGTGCTCACATCAGTGTGTCCGACTTTGAGATAATTGATCATTCAAAACACATTAGTATAAAATATCACAATTTTCTTTTGAAGGATAGACATGGAGGTGAGTTCGCTCGTGAGATGAGATTCAGGTAGTTCGAGAGGTCGGACCGCATTGACTTTATCTCTTCTTAAGTATTCATACATTATATAGACACTTATCAATCAGGTATAAAATTAAGTAGTTCATCAAAAATTATCTAATTATCACCCCTTCATTTTATGGGGGAGATAAGATCATAGTGGGATAGTAAAAATTGAGTTTTTTTTTTTTTTGATAAAATTGGTTAAAGGACATTTAAATACATGTCTAGCTTGAATTACAGAAACTAATTAAGATGTTTAATTCCTCAACATATCAATTATTTGTTTTGAATTTTCCTTGAACGTTTTTTTTTTTTTTTGAGCCACGTCCTTGAACGGTAAGAATTCCAAATTCTATCTCTTAAAGTTTTATTTTTCACCTCATTATTGTAGCACCTACCATATATAAAATTAATATGATGTAAATGTAAAACACCCATTGGCTAATGCATAAGGTTTATTTATTTATAAGGGAAAAAATGAATTTGTAGCTCTAAACTTTATTGGTTGAATAAATTAAAATCATAAACTAATAATTGAATCAATTAAAACTAAAACTTTCACAAGTAAATCACGTACCCTCTTTGTTAAGTTTGACAAGTGAAAGCTGTTAAAGGCATAATTCTCACACATACCTAGACTTCTAATTTTAAATATAAGATTAACAAAATATATATTTAAATAGTGTAAATTGTAGCGTCTTTCATCAATACGGTCAGTTTTTCATCTTCTTTTGATAAGAGAGAGTCCAAACAACGCACTTAATTTAACCATTTTCTCTCCGATATTATACACTGAGGATCGAACTCACATACTCTTAACTGGAGATATATGTCTGTTGAACTTTGATGGTTGTGAGTTATATTTAAATTAACATTTTTATGGTAAGACCAGCTTATTAATAATAATACTAGAATTGAATTTGAAAAAAAAAATATTTAGGGTTGAAAATAGAAAGTAATTGACTAAATTCAAATCTCTAACGCTATGGCCCACCTGTATGCAACCTATTTGAAATATATTCAGGCAAGGATGAATCCATTCATCTACAAATTTATTGGAACCAAATTCTATAAATAAAAAAGAAAAAGAAAATTTCTGAAAGCTTAATGATCAATTTTTTTAATAAAAGAAAAGGTAATAAGTTGGGAGGAAAACTGCATTTAAAGCTAGTTTTTACGTAATATGTAGGTATATAAATAAAATCAAGTTACCTGTGATAATATTATTATTATTTTTTTTTTGAGGGAATATGACAATGTTATTTTTTATTTTTTATTTTTTTATCTTTTGAGGAAAATGTGACAATATTATTGTTGAGACGGTACTGATAAGTCTGTCTATGAATCCCATTGAATAGTCCATGTTTCAAGGAGAGAAAACTTGTCTTTAAAAGTTTAAAGAAATAATTAAAAAAACGAAAAATAATACACTGTTTTAATAACTTTTATAACAATAATAATTCTTATTGGCTTAACAATAATATTCATACTTTATTATGCATGTATTTGTTTATGATTAAGTAATGGAGTACTTCAATATATCATATGAGTTATATTATTAAGCATACTAGGAACTTTGTAAAAGTTCAAAGAAATTTGGACTCTTAGCCTCAAATTGGAGAATGGAAAAACATATTAACAATTTAACACATAAAAAAAGGGGGCTAGAAAGAAAAATCTTATTCATAAATGCCAATATTGGGCCTAACCTAGTTTTATAGAGAGACCCTAATGATAGGTTAGCAAGCCCAAATTTATGTGAGTAGGCCCAATGAGGGCCCACCAGACAAGATTCGGATTCTTATTCCTAAAAGGAACCTCATCATGCATCTATTACTCCCATATGTTCTTTTGGCCTATTCTGCCATGCACCATATGCTATTGCTCACACAATTGTGTGTTCATCTTTTTCATAAGAAATTTATAATGGTTAGTTTCTTCTTAATTGAATGTTAACAGAATTGAATTTTTAACGAGTATTGATAAAATTATATTAAAATTAAAGCTAAACATATGTTGTAGTATGTAACGTTTGATTCTTTTTTCAATATGGTGCGGAAGTTTTAAAAATTTCAATTTCATCCCTAATATATTGAACCTTTTTTTTTCCAATTAAATCCTTGTTACCAAATGTTAAAATTAATTGATAAAAGAATGATGTAATATGGAAATACACTTTATTAATTGAATTAAAAGTAGCGAGGAAATAAATGTTAGTTTGCCATAAAATAAAAAAGTCTACTAATTTATAATTTACATGACTTATTATGTAGTAACTAATGAACCTGAAATTGCTCGTTGGTGTAGAAAATTGTGAAAAAAAAAATGTTGGATACTAATATTTAACAAGCTCATAAATTTGATGTATTATTGTCCCTTAAAGATGAAGTTATGGTAAGAACTAAATTGAGAGAGGAAGAAAAAAAATTCAAACATTAGGACTGAAATATATATTTAGCTTATTTAATTAAAATGAGCTCGTTAATGATTAAGTAATAAGAGTGAATGAGTGGAAGTTCATGAGATATTACAAAAGAAGGCTTTTGAATGATACATGAGCTTCCTTGTGAAGACAGCTTCTTTAATCAAATTGGCATGTGAATGCCATTAATCAACAATATACTCTTATTTGAACTATAGACCACACCGCTCTCATTCATTCAATTCACAGTTTTCTACTAACTCGGTGTTCACAATTTATCTTCAAAACAAAGAAAAATGGAAAAAGTAAATGAAAAGCCAGATCCTACCTCAAAGTTTTGATCCTTCAGCGCCTTCTTCATGCTTTCAAAATGAAGGAGTTGTCCTTCTTTCTTTTCAAGAACTCTCTGGCTGCAAAGATGAGGAAGGGCATCAGAACTTTCTGCAATGGCGATGGTTCTACCTCCACTCTCAACCAACACAAAGCCAACCAAGATCACTTCCCTATCTCGCCCGACGTGCGCTGCAGAAAAAACCCGCCAACCTTGGAGGAGATGATTTTACAGTTGGAGCTAGAGGAGGAGACGGCGAGAAGAGCAAAACTATACAACTATGATGAGATGCGAGGGAGGATGTCGTGTGTAAACAACTCGGATATCTTGCGATCTGCACGGAACGCCTTGAATCAGTATCCTCGGTTTTCGCTTGATGGAAAGGATGCGATGTATCGATCTTCCTTTAGGAACTTGGACGCTGCTGGGCGGAAATCAGTCTGCTGTGAGTATGCTCTCAAAGGGAGAATTCATGAGAATGAGTTCAACTTGACGTTGGAGACAGCCTTACGGTTGCCATCAACGATAGCAGGGGAGAGTGTCGTGTGGCGCAAACCAGGAGTGGTGGCCAAGTTGATGGGTCTCGAGGCAATCCCGATGCCAGTGAATGCTAAAGGTGGCAAGGCAAAGTTAAGCTCTATTTTGAAGAGACATAATCTAAGGAGGAGAGCTAAGAGGCACGAAAAGGAGAGAAGATTTGGCATGGACTATCCTGGTTCTGATGGTACTATAACAGGCAGGTTAAGTTCTTGCAGTTCAAACAATGGGTGCTATGTCGTGAAGCCAATTGCAACAGAATCCGCAGCATGGAAAGCCAGGCAATTTCTTTAAGTCTTCATGAACTTCATTTTTCCAGCCGCTAAGTTGAGATCGGGTCTTGCTCTAGCCATAATAGAAGAAGTTCTTGAGGCATTGTATTATCTGTCAAAGAACAAGAGAACAGTGTTTGTTTTACCTTTAAATATATAAAAATAACAAACCAAATTTCTGAAAGTCAATCAATAAGACCCACTGTTAAGTGTATGCTAGAGAAACTGGATTCAGATCTTTGTAGGTAAAGGTGTCGATGTCATGAATATCCGGTTCTAATTATGCCAGTTCTAACCTCACCACACCACACCAAATGCAACTCTTCAAAAAGATTTTTTCCGTCTCAATTGATCATAAGAAGTTTTCAGCCCTGGAGCAACATAAGAACCAAGAATCTTCAGGCCCTCTACTGTAGAAAGAAACAAATAAAATCAGTTTTTGATAAAAGATAGTTATTTTGTTTAATTATATCAAGGTACAGAGTTCTTAACTTTTCATTCAAACACTGTGGTTGCTGACATTTAAATAACTTGAACTTAGCCAATTAGCTACAGTCATTGCCATTTTAAATATAGTAAGATCGTCTATCAATTTCCTATTGAAGCGCAAGTGAAAACACTTGAAATTCTAAAGTTATTAGCACAATGACACACAATTCCAATCCTAGTTTCAGTTATTACTAATCTCATCGTGTTTGTTAAACCCAGGTTGATCTTTAGTTATAATTGGTGAAGCTTAGCACATTGACACAATTCATATCTTTCGTTCTTCGACACAATTCAAATCTTTCGTTCTTCCCTTCATTCATAACATGTCCTTCAAATATTAGGCAAAGATGCAGATTCAACGAAAATTTAGCAGAACGCGTGAATGATTTATCACATACCTTAACATTGACGCACCTGAAGTATCGAAAGAACAGTGGGGGCATCTCTGAGGCTAGGAGAAAACAGTCATAAATTCAAGGAACCTTGTAGTCCTTTTGCAAATGTTTTACATTATTCATCACTTTCACATGGTAATCCACAATGAGCAAGCGTGTGTACATGCCAGCCCTTGCAAGGTTGATCACAAACATCGTTCTCAAATCCAGCTAAGCCCAGGCAACTTTCCTCGTTCGTTTGCAGTCATTGTATCCCTTAACTTCTTCACATCATCCCATCTCCCCTCTCCAGCATAGATATTAGAGAGCATGACTTTGTAAGCAGTTTTTTCATTATTGTCTAAGAGCTGTTGTGCAACAATTTCAGCCAGTTCAGGGTTTCCACAAGCATCACAGCAGGACAACAGAGCCCCCCAAATACCAGAGTCCACAGATTCTGGTAAGGACAGGATAAGATTGTAAGCCTCTTCTAACTCCCCAGTCATTCCAAGAAGTTTTACTATGTAAACATAATGGTCTGCTCTGTATTTGATGTAAAACTCATCTTTCATTCTTCTAAAAATTTCCTTGCCAACAGAGTTGAGGCCAGCATGGCAGCATGCACAGAGGAGAGCAGAGAAAGTGGATTCATTAGGCACAAGGCCAAAATCTAGCAACTCCTCAAACATTTCCAATGCCTTTGATGCAAGTCCATGAAGACCGACTCCCCATATTACAGAATTATATGACAAAATACTTTTTTGTGGCAAAATATGAAAAACATGAATTCCCAAATTCAGAAAACCACACTTGGAATACATATCTATGAGAGAAGAGGATACCATCTCGTTTAACTCAATCCCATGTCGAAGAACATAACCATGTATCTCAATACCAGACCTTATGTTAGTTGATTGAGCAGCAGCAGCCAAAATGCTGGCAATCAAAATGGAATCTGGCTTCTTACCCTGCATATTCAGTTTCTGAAAGAAAAACAGTGCCTTCCCAAAATCACGAGATTGAGAATAGCCAGTTATTAAAGCGGACCATGTTACTAAATCAGGCTGTAATAAACTGCTAAACACTAAATATGCTGAATCCATGCTTCTACATCTCGAGTACATGCTCACTATTGCACTAGCTACGTGTTCATCAGAGTCAAAATTACACTTGAGACAAAATCCATGTATACCTTTGCCAATATTCAGTAGGATGGGTTCTGCTATACCCGATGCTACACCAACGACCGTGTATCCATCAGGACGTTCTCCCGAATTCCTCATCCTAGAGAATAGCAACAGCCCCTGATTCCAAAACCCGCAATACCCAAAACCAGAAATAATTGAATTCCACAGAACCAAGTCCGGATGAGGCATTCCATCAAACACCTTGCCTGCTTCTTCAATAAGGTCCAGATTTGAGTATGCAGCCACTAGTGCGCTGCAACAGATAGGGTCTAATCCAAACCCAGATGCCAAAGCTCGTCCATGAACAAGTTTCAGCCGTTCTCTATGGAAACTCTCAGAACATGCCTTTATAATGCACGAATAAGTGAAGTTATCGGGCTTAGTCTCACTTCTAAGCATCCTAAAGAATAGAGATAATGCATCACCGAATTTATGGGCTTTCGCGTAAGCTCGGATGATAGAGTTCCAGAGGTAGACACTTCGGTGGGGAGTTTTATCGAACACATGGCGGCCATAGTCAAGTCTACCATTGACAGAATACAGACAAACAATTCTAGTTGCATAAAATGCGTCGCAAGCAAGAGGGGTTTTGGTAATCAAAGCATGCAATTCCTTTGTTCGTAAAAGAGTTAGATAGCTCTTGGAAAGCTCTGACGTGAGGATGTGGAGGTAAAAGGACATGAAAAGTTGGATCATAAACTATCAAATGGGTTTCACAATTCAATTCAAGGTTCTTTTTCTAAAGACGATCGCTGGAAAATTAGATTAAAAAGAAAAACACTTAGAACTGAGGAGAAGAACCTGCATCAGGCAAAGCCAATTGAGTTCAGCGAGAATTTGAAGACAACGGGCTTGAGTACGAGTAGAATGTTGTGAAGAACGAACCAGTTCAAATATGGGCCTTTGCAACATGTCCAAAGCCAGAAAGTCGGCCCAGAACTAAAACTCCCTGGATAAATGGGCTTCATCGACCCAATAAGACTCTCTGTCCAATGGACCTCCAATGAGCAGGCCCATGAGGTAAAGGAGTATGCCTCTAGAAGGCCCACATTACGAAAAATGTCCATGGTGCCATAGTCTTGTTGATGCCTATGGTGCCATGACTAAACATAAATCTTAAAGAAAAAATAATAATAATTAAGGGTATTAATCTATACACAAGTTTAGAGTTAAAGAAAAAATATTGATAATCTAGAAAGTTAAAGGAGTATTTAATTTTTTTTCTAGTACAACATGTGGGGGTGGGGAATCGAACTTACGACTGCTTAGTTGGAGATATATGTTAATTACTGTTGATCTATGTTCGCTTGGACGTTAAAGGAATATTTGATCAATTCTATGGTTTAAAACATATAATATACTGTTTCATTTACTAGTTTTTGCAACATTTAACCAACGGAGGGTAATAAAATTGAAATTTTAAACTTAAAATTGACTTACTAACACATTTTCATGGATAATTAGCGGTTCATATATAATTAAATAAAGAGTGGACCAAAAGAAAAAGTAGTGAGGGAAGATAATGGTGTCAAGTCGATTAAACATTATGCAGAAAATTTGAGAGTTATGAAGCTCTTTTTTTTTTTCTCTCTCTTTCTTCTTTGGATAAAAAACTTTACAGTGATTTGAAATGGAAGGTATTTGGTTGTGAAGGCAAAAGTAATTGAAACTTTTGACTTTGATTGGGAAATGTGGGGATTAGTTACAGCCTAAAATGGGCCATTGAATCTTTATATAATTCCATTCAATTCAACTCCTTAATTAATAAAGTGCTTTCAAACTACTTTGTTAATAATCCCTTTTTTAAGTTAGCTTACTCCAATTATATGACAAGATAGATATAAATATATTTCACTCATATTGCTAACAACCTCTCTTATATAAAATTAAATCACACATCATAAACAAAAATATCTCTAAGATCAAGATAATTTGAATTATTTGAATTTGAAAATTATTATTATTATAATTTAGGTGAACTTACGTGAGACTAATGTAATCAACAATCTTTTAATAGCTATTTATGGTATAAATTATTGAATTAATAATCGGAAGCTTTTCACCATAAAAATTGAAATAAATGTCGGATCATAAAAATATGATTTCATATTATTTTGAAATGTAATGAAATACTATTCACGGTTATACTTATGCTTTAAGTTCAGATTATATCTTCTTTTTTTTTTAATTATAAAGTTAAAGAATTAAATAAAATGGGACACAAATATAATATTAAAATAAGTATATTTTAAATTTTCTAAAGCTTAAGGTAAAAAGGTTTACAAATGAAAATTATGTTTTTTTTAGTACATGAAAATTATGTTGAAAGAAAGAAAGAAAAGACTAATCATTATATACTTTTCATGAGTGACAGAACTTTTAATATATTAAGTGATTCATTGAATTCAAATAAAATAAAATCCTTTATATCATTTATATTTATTTCCTAAAAGATTGAAAAATATCACATCACAGAAGATCTCTGCCTCGTAGTTGCCGGTGTTAATTAAAAATAAAACTTTTTGAGAATCAATAATTTTCACATGATTATTTAGAGAACATGCTAATTTTATTGAAATAATCAATGCTGGAATATATTGTATTTTTGCACAAAACACTTATATTCGGTAAATTTTCTTCTAATATCATTCTCATTTATTATTTATCAAATAAACAATATTTAAAAATAGGGTAGACGGCAGAGTTTATAAAATGAAATAATATTTTTTTTTGACAGAAAATATATATTTTTAGTTGAAGATAGTTTAATAAAATAACATATTATTTAATGTATGAAACGAAAAACCAGAAAATTTCCTTTTAAATTCCGCCGACGTACAAATAATGTTTTCCATTTCTTTCACCTCCCGACAAGTTATTTTTCACGTGTGATCCAAGATTTTCGTGGCCCCATTACCAATGCATTTATTTATTGGAAGGAGAAAAGTATAAGCATATTTATATAAAGAAAACAAAAATCTCACAACTATTTTTAATTTTTGGTTAATATTTAGCCACATTGTTCATCGATATATTAGCTAGCATTTCATTTTATAGATCTAAATTCTCTTAAAATATTTTCTATATGCCTAAAAATAAATGGTATATTCTAGAGGATGTGTCATACATTGATGTCTAGTTTAGATATTAAACTTTTGTAAAATAATTAATTGAAATTGTTTAAATTCTATTTTAGTTTTTGGAGTTTCAAAATATCCATTTTAATTCTCATACTTTCATCCACCCTGATTCTTTTGTAATTTTAAAACTTTCATTTTAATTAGTATATTATTTTGTACAATATGTGAGGGTGGGGATCGAACTTACAATCTTTCGATTGAAAATATACGCCAATTACCATTGAGCTATATTAACTTTAGCAATATTGAATTCGTTTTGAAACTTTTAAAAAAATCAAAGACGTTAATGTAACCTTTTAAGGCATGGAGGTATTATTGAAACAATGGTCAAAATTTGTATAATTCAGTCAAAATAAAACAAAATAGATAAAGTAGCCGGCTTATATATGTTAACAGATAGTGACCAACTTCGTATTCAAGAATCATGTTTTATGGCCGTCGGATCGGAATACTTGTGAGGTCAAAGTCAAAGGTCAAATAAAATAATCGAGATGATTGGATACAAATATTGGTTAAGATAGAGTGGCGGAGCATGGAATCAATGCCGATGAAAAGACCGACAGAAAACTGTAGAGGGAAGTAATTGGAGGGGTGGCCGTACACGAGTGGTGGGCTGTGATTCGTGAATGAAGAGAGGGAAATTATTCTGGATTAATTTTCTCTCTCATACACGTGGCAGCTGGAGAGGCCATCACCCGAATTCTAAAACAAATCATTGAGTTGAAGCTTCGTTGTTGGTGGAGAATACTCCGATAATTTCTTGTACCACCAGGTGTACAGAAATTTTGTATCTATTTATCCGTATATTTTGCCACGTGGTTGCCTTATCATAAATGATATATATAATAGAGATTCCAATGCCCCAAATGAATACTTTTACAATTTTTTTCGAGTTACAGCTCTAAATGTTGGTGTTCCGTGCACTCCGAAACTTAAACTAAAATTTAGTTCAAAATAGTTAAGAGGAGAGAAGTTAATGCGCACCTTTGACAAGGGTTTGACTCTCGTCCATTTATAGGGGAGCAAATTTAGAGGGACGCTATCAGAAATTCAAGTCGTACTATCGGACAGGGAGTCATTAACTAACTTTAAAGATACTTTGACACGTGAGTTATTTACTCTCGTCGAATGTTAGTGGATATTTTGCCGGTTGAACTCTACTCAAGTAAAGTAGTCGAACTAGACTGCCCATAGACCTTTGGATACGCTGGACTTTTCTTCCCTAGCTTATCGAATTCGAATGAACTCCTACTTTAGCGGTGCTCTAAAACTCGCTCATGTATCTTGTCGAATTTGAGCTCATAACATAACGATTTGTTAATTACAGAGTATTGTATTTAAAGTTTGATGAGAGAGTATTGCATGGGTTCTTATTGGAAGTTAATATAAAATCTCTTGAATAGTTAGACAAAGATAATCTTTTTGGAACATGTATTGTTTTCACAAATACAGCTTGACCTCCTAAGAAAGTGAAAGACATGATTAATAGAGTTTTCTCTTACTAGTGTGGAGCAATTTTTTTTTTTAATGAGTGAAAACCCTTTATCCCATCAATCAAGCAAATCAATTTTTTTTAATTAGAAAGTTAATTCTTTTCCTTCTAATCTCATCACTACATCACATTAGTGTCATATTATGTTCTTCACAAAGGTAAGTTAAAAGAATTCCTCATTAAATAATGAATTTTATATTTGCTTAGAAATCTTTAATTATCCTAATTTAACACATCCTAATAATACTTTTATTTGTGCACATTTTTACGAGACACCTCATTCATGCCAATATATTTGAAAATAGATATCATATTCTTATTTTTTATTACATCTTTCTTAAATAAAGATTTTATCCTCTAATATTTTAGTCGTGATTATAATATCTTAACTAATTAAGTTACGTTCAAAATGATAGATGTCTGGAGTAATACTTTTGAGAGAGGGCATCATAATATCTAGAAATTAATGAAAATTTGGGATCGCACGTTCAAAATGATAGATGTCTGGAGTAATACTTTTGAGAGAGGGCATCATAATATCTAGAAATTAATGAAAATTTGGGATCGAATTAATTAAAGTATGTAAGCTTTTTATGTTATGTTAGAACTTAGAAGTCAAACTGAAAAATATAGAAGGGGTGGGCCGATGGTTGCTTAATGTAACAGTGTCGGCTGGCTCCACACCATAATTGATACTTAAATTTATTTAAAAAAATAAAAGAAATAATTTAAACAAAAAAACGTGTTTTGAAACCATTTTCCACTGCTAATATTAGCTGGCAAGCATAGACGACCCTTTTGCTATTTCAATTTTTTTGACTCTTGGACGACATGTCGGCTGGTCATGATAGGAACTACTAATTAAGAAAGAGAGAGGAGAAAACAACATTTTCTTATTCTAATCACAACATATTGATTTTTAAGTTCTATTTTATTTTTTGAAGTCTCATCCCTATTTAATTTTCTTTAAATTTGATACATATGTTTTCAAGAAAAGGAAACATGTGTGACACTTCTAAAATTTTTAGTGGTTAGACTTTAAATATTTATTAGTATTATTATTATAAATAAGAACCAAATCCGTTTCTACCGCATGTGGTAATAACTACTTGTTCATTAATTTATATTCATTAATTGAAAACTAACACAAGAAAGATTAATATAGACCAATTTATGAATAATAGACATTTATTTTCAAGAACGCTACTCAACCACCTAGAGAAAGCGGCTTCTTCCTTTTATGTATTTGATTTCTATTAACAAATAAAATATAGCTTATTAATATCAGTTATTCAATACAATTGGGCTAAATTACATAAAATGTCCTTAAACTGTAATATTAGTTGTAAGATTGACATTTGTCTACGATATTATAATTGTATTCGATTAAATTGTTATTATCAAACCCTAATTCTAATTCTTCAAGAGTCTCAGCTCTAATGTTTGTTTATTAGTTGTGAGAGAGACCTTAATTTTTAGTATTGGAAAAACAAACAAAATAATGCTCCCTTGTACTATTTTTCATTCTTTTTTCTCGAATTCTAAACACATAAGCTAAAACTTAGCTTTAGGTCAAAAGTTAACTGTGTGTTTGAATAGATAGCCTAAAAGGTTCATGATTAAAACGACCAAGCATATTTAAAGTAACAAGGGTACAATTGAAATCAAATTTATAGGCAAGGGCGTCATATATAATAATCTAACCTAAAACTTAACCACCTAATTAAGTTTCTAATTTTTTTTTCTTTCCATTTTAAATTCTACRACATAAATGAACTAAAATTCTACTTCGCGCGTCAATTATTAATGAAAAAGTGACGTCTCTCCCAGTAATCCAACACTAATATCTAATCATTTGAGCTGCGTGGAAGGGATTAAGAAAGATTAAGAGTTGGTGTAATTGGAGAAGAATGAAGGGTTTAATAAATTAATTAGTTAAGGCAAAAACATGAAGATGAAAAAGGTATCTTAGAAACCAAACCAAGTGTGGAGGATTTGCGTAAAGCCCACTTGATTGCCTTTTCTTCCTTTTTCTCTCTGTTTCTCTCTCTCTCTCTCTCTCTAACTTAAATTCTAAGTATGATTTTTTAACGTTAGATGATGAAGATTACTGTTGAGTGATTTGGGGAACTCCCTGTTTCCAAAAACATATAAGAGAAACCAAAGAAATACATAAAATTCCAATTCAATTTCCATCCCCTGTGGCTGTCTTAAGCCTTAACTTAACCAATTAAACACACTGCCACTGCCACTGCCACTGCCACTACTTGCAATTGCCCCTCCTCTGCTTCTGCCTGCGCCTACCATTTTCTTTGTGTTCTGTTCTTTTGTTTTGGTTTTGATGGGACGCAATTCTTGTTGCTTGAAGCCTAAACTCCGCAAAGGCCTCTGGTCCCCTGAGGAAGATGAGAAGCTCTTCAATTACATTACAACTTTCGGCGTCGGCTGCTGGAGCTCCGTTCCGAAGCTCGCCGGTACCTTTCTTCTTCTTCTTCTTCGTCGTCGTCCTCCTCCTCCTCGTCAACCCTTTTAAAGTTTTCTCAAAAAGAGTTGAAATGATGGAGAATTTTTGGGTCTTGGTCCTTTTTTTTYCCTTCTTCTTACTGTTTGATTGATTGTTGCAGGGTTGGAGAGGTGTGGGAAAAGTTGCAGGTTGAGATGGATAAATTACTTGAGGCCTGATTTGAAGAGAGGGATGTTCTCGCAGCAAGAGGAGGATCTCATCATCAGTCTTCATCAAGTTCTGGGCAACAGGTGAAATTTGAATTCAGATACTAAAATGGGGAAGATGGGACTCTGTTTTTTCCTCTGTTTTTGAACCTTTTTTTTTTGGCAGGTGGGCTCAAATTGCAGCCCAATTACCAGGAAGAACAGACAATGAGATTAAAAACTTTTGGAATTCGTCTTTAAAGAAGAAGCTGATGAAGCAAGGAATCGACCCAGCAACCCACAAGCCATTGGAGGAGAATATGGAAGCCATGAATGACCATAAGAAGAGCTATACAGAGAAGCAACGAGTGAAAGTGGCTCATCATCTCCAGGGGGATATTTCCAATATCACCATTTCTTCAGAAGCTTCATTTCTTACTGATTCGAATCATTATTACAAGCAAACAGAGGATTCAGCGCAGCATTTTGTTAACAAGATTGAATTTGACTCTGTCTCCTACATGGGTGGTGAGTACAATAATTCCCAATTTGCAGCAACTCAATACCAGCCCAATACTACCAGATCATGCGACCACAACTATTTCTACTCAAATTCAAGTTTTGGGTTGCCGAGTTATTCAAGTTCTGAACATGGGAACATGTCAAGAACAGATTTTTCTGAAAACTCAGCTTCTGGGTTGAGCTCCTTCTTCATTAACGAGGTGAAGGAGAGCTCCAGCAATAGTTCGGTGGTGAGTAATTATTCTGGGTACCATGTGAACAATCCAGGGGAAAATAATGGAGGATTTTCATGGGAAGGTGAGAATAAACTCGAGAATTTGTTTCAGTTTCAGACAAATGAAGTGAAAAACTTGGAATTCAAGGGAAGTTCAGGGGAAGAAACCAAGATTATTCAAACTCAAAATAACTCAGCAAGTTTTGGGAGCTATCCGTTAATGTCAATGTCAGAAAATGTAACAGGAGGAAGTTTTGGCGTCTTCCATCACATATGAACTGTAAATTAGTAAATTCTTCCTCCTTGTGGTTATTTTTATCCCAAAAAAAGAGGGGGAAAAAAGCAAATTTCTTTGGCTTCTGTTCTTATTTTCAGTTTTCTTTTTTTTTTTTTCACTTTGAAGAAATTAACACCCAGATTGTTGATAGTGAAAGAGGGTTTCATAGACAGGCTTGAAATGAAGGTATTTGCTTTTATCACTTGTCTTCTCCATCCAGATTTCAAAATACACAGCCACTACTTTTTTGTTGTTGATGTTCAATGTGTCATTTCACTCTTTTTCTGTAATCGTTATGGGAACAGTGAAATGATGTGATTGAGTGCAAACTAAAATATATAGTTCTTGTGATCCTGATTTTTCCCCCTTTTCTATTGTTGTAATATATGAAATTAGTCCAAAAATCATCATAATTGAATAACTGATGATCATTTCATAACCCATCAAATGGAAAAACAGAATCATTTGGTGGGTTTGGCTTAGTTTCTCATATCTTGAAATATATGAATCGCTGGCAAAGAAAGATATGACCTTATCCAGGGCTATAATATAAGAGATAATGGGTTATAAACGTTTTTTATTTTAGAAAAAATACACGTTCTGGAACCTCCATGGCCATGAATTCTGAGCCCCCACCAAAAGTCTAATACTGAGTATGATTGGCTTCTACAATAATCCATTATTGGAGAGAGAGAGAGAGAGAGATTCTGCTGTACGTTTCAATTTGATTTCTGGGTACACTGCAGACAGCTACTTAGTAAAAGTAAGAGAGAGAATCAAGGTGAAAGTTTGTTCAAAGCCTGCAGGAAAAACCAGAAATTCCATGGCAGTGAGAGGACCAGAAAACTCAACTTTTCCTGACTGTTTCCTGACTGCGTTTTATGTGTCTCTGAGCCAGTTTCAAACCAAAGCTTCAGACTTTCAGTTGGAGTTATGAAGGTTGAAATCCAAAGCTAAACTACAAAGCTCTTCACAGAGGTTGATTTTGAGTTCAAAATCCCCATTATAGTTCTGTTTTTCTTCCTTTTTCCATCGTTTCTAAACTCTCACTTCCAAAATGTCAATTTTTCCAGGTACCAAATCAGATAAGACCACCTAATTAGACCAGACCCAACTAAACTCGATTGAGTTAGTTCCCCAAATCAAGTTGGAGAGACTCCTTAGGTAAATAAGAGAAGAGACCTAATAACGAACTTCATGCGGATCTATTGTATAGGTGCAATTTTTTTAGCTCGACCCATCTTAGGAACAACTTCAATCGAAAGGTCTACTCACATCCTTGTTTAGTACTTGTGAGTTAAGGATGGTAAGGAAGGAGTGGAGTTGTCACCTCTGAGGACCACAGTTATTAAAAACTTCTGCTTGAATTCATAACAATACCCATTTATTACACCCAGCAATAATTCATTCACTCTGATGAACACTATCATTTTCTTCACCAAATTTCGACATGACTTTGTTGCATCATTATTGGGTATGGCTTATCTTGTGAATGTTGTTAAAGAATTTTCTATATTTTAGTCCAAATGATTAGCTAAAAACTCCGTAATACTCCTCATTCAACACCCCTTTAATTAGATAAGAGATAACTAATTCTACTCATAATCTTGATGTTTTACAGAAACTGCCATGTCTAATTAATGTCCAAAGGCTGGAGAATTATGATGGGTGGTGGTTCGTTGAATGAAGAAGGAAAAATAGGATGAGAAGAAAGAAGAAAAAACCAGCTCAAAAAGTGCAAACACAGGTACAATTTGGGTTGGACAAGATGGAACTGCTAATTGTTCTTTTCAATAATAACCAATCAAATCAAACCGACCCCTCTTTCAAAGAAAAAAAAAAGACAACTTTTTCTACGTCACATGAATGATTGATGTTTTTTTTTTCTTTTTTTTAAGGTCAACTGAAATATAAAATTACAAGCAAAAAATGATTATTATGTATGGGAATCATGTATCATTCCTCTGCTCTTTCCTTTCTCTGCTAATTCCATTTTACGAATAATTGTTGAAGGCAGTAACGGGATGAGGTTCAGAGGCCCCTTCCTTCCATGATGAAAAAGTGGAAGAGAGACTGCCAAAAGTGTAAACAAAAAGCCTCTCAGTCTGTGCCATTTTGGTCAAATTCATCCATCCTTCACCACAATGCAAAGTTTTTGGAAATAAATTAACTGTGCCGACAACAATTCACTCAGTAAGGAAAGCCAATAAAAGAGGGTGCGCTCTGCTTTGACAGTGACTAAAACAGTGATGCTGTCCTTAACTTTTAGAAACCCCTTGGCTTTTTCTGCCAAGTTTTAAGCTCTACATAATCGAGATTTCAATGAATTTTCCTACAAATTTAAGATTCATAACAAAGCCTCTCAAGGACTTGGGACTTTCAAATCAATGGTCCATCAAACAAATTGCTCTAATCAAGGAGCCACTGATTACGCGATGAATATAATGATGGTGTGGATTGTTCAAATTCACTACTCGAATGAAAAGTAAATTGCAAAGTTGTAGAAAAGTTGGCTGCAGCGTTCTGTGATGAGGATTGACTTTAGTTGGAAAGCAAAGGGGTGACTTTGTTTGAACAATCATGGAGATCAAAGAAAAGCATTTTACAGAGAGGCTGTCCATTTAATTTACTCAAGAAAATCTTCATACCAATCTGTCAAGGATATTCCTTGTATGGTTTTATGGAAGCAGAGAAAATAAGCAGACGAATGTTTTGCCTGCCGCCATAAAAGAACACAAAGTTTTCCAACGTCACTGCTTACCATTTTTCTACGCAAAGAAAAGGATGTAAAGAATCCACAACAGCGGAAGAAAAAGGCTAGTCAACATATTTAATTAAAAAAGAAACAAAGAAAAAGAACTGTGTAGATACGATTTATTGTGAAAATCATAAATATGCACATTGTAACATTCAAAGCGTGTAGCAAACTAGAAAATCGTACTACTGAAAAGAAAAACGAGTTCGGGGTTTATAAACAAGGGAATACAATCCACTTGACTAAGAGACGAAAAGCAAACATAAATTTGAAGTCTGTAAAGCGATGTAGCATACTTCAAAGCTTCGATATAATCGGGGTCTGAATTGGTTTAGACACCACATTTTCTTTAGCATCGGAATCTTTTGAATCTAATTCACAAGCACTGGGGGGGACATCAACAGCAGGAGAACAGTTGAAGAACCCATGAGGCTGCATACACACACATTACAAGAGAGAAGATCAGTAACAACCGAGAGAGAGAGAGGATGTTTAAAAGGAATCATAAAGTCCTAGAGTCTCATAAATCAAGGGATTATACTAGTGAGTGAGTAAGTACTACCATGAGGGTAAAGCCGATGCGATCCACCGGCATAACAGGCCAGTCTTCCAACCGAGGAACATGCGTGATGCCAAATACATACCTGTCACATAGGAAAAAGATGTTCTGGTTACTATCAAAAAGCAGAGTTAAATCAGTAGGCATCATACAACCTATATCTCCAAAAAAACAACACGATTCTTTTAAAGTTCAGGCTAAAAAAAAAATTGACAAAGTAAACAAACAGTTTTGAAATTCCCACAGAGAATTGAGCCCCCAACCAAATCAGGAGACAACTTCTCTGTTCTACTTCTACAACAGAGTAGTGATTTCTGATAACATCATATGACATAATACAATAATACCTTGCAGGTGAAAATAAATGTGCTAAATATAAAGGGATGAATGCCAAAACAAGGATGGGGAACGTGGAAAAACTTGCACAGAATATTCTAAATGAGTAGGCGAGCAAATAAATCAAATGTACAAACAGAAGAAGAAAGGAAACGAACCAAAGGACTATATCAGTTTCCTCTAAAGGTCGATCCTGCTTGACCCATGTAGACAATCCTTCACCGACACGTGGATTCTGATTAGGGAATTCCCCTCCAGGAAACATTTCATCACGTGAATATTGAGTCACCCAAAGATTATGCTTCAAGAAAGAAGCTCTTCTAAGAAACTTGGCCTCTGAACCAGCTAAAGGCAAACAATTTGAACCAGGTAATAGCTTGAACCCTGTTAACTGTCCAGTTCGATTAACAGCTCTAGTATTACGCACCTGGAACCATGGAACCAATTTTGATCGTTAACATTTACTCAATCACAACGATAAGAAAGAAATATTGTAAATCATCTTTGAATAAATTATATATGACAAACTCAAAGTATCCTTGGAAAATATATCAATAGTAACATGCAAGAATTATCCAACACTTGCATATAAAGAAACAAAAAGAAACCCAAAATACATTTCTTGCAACAAAATAATAATTATTATGGTGAAGTTGCTTTGGAAAATATTAAAATCTTAAAATAAAATAAATTAATAATATCTAACTATGTTTATTTATTTGGCAAGTACAAAATCTAGAGTTTCATATAACTACTTTTTTTAGAAAATGTTCAATAAACCCAAAGGTGTCTTCAACCGTTTAGAAGATGCATTTTTTCATCATTAACTGTAAAGCTAAGAAAGTGAAAGAATAATATGTAAAATTGGAAAGAAATTGTTGCCTATGCCTGGTTTCCAAAAGTATAAATTGTCATGAAATCGAGATCAAACAGCCTAGAAGTAGGAACGACAAGCATTGAGCCAGCTAAAGAATGTTACTTACAATCCAATGGCGAGCAGTCAAAGGACTACAATCACGCATGGCTTGCAGTTCAGACTTTAGCAATGTCTCTTCAGCGTAGAAAGCATTGTTGTGAACATTGTTCTCCCCAGGTCCTTCAACTTTCAAATTCACCTCAACAACCTACGAGCATGTTAAGTGGGCAAATCTTAATTGAAGAAGATTAATGACCAATGTAGTGAAATCAGCTATGTATAAGCATGTCTTTAGAAGCAAACTCCAAGCTAAGAATGCTTGTGTTGTAAGTACAATTGAAAAATTACATGATGTAACTCATTTTTCTAAACAGAAAGTTAACATTTCATCCTTCATTATTTGATATAAAACTAATAAGACGCTGACTTGAACGACTGGATCCATAAGCCATTGATGCCTTTTTACCATTGAGCGTATCAATATAATTGTTTGATAATTTTGGAAACCATGGTAGAAAAAGATACAGGGTTACAGTCAGTAACTTCCACTGTTCACAGTATGGTTTTAACTCATGCCAATTGCCAATCAAAATTAATATCCTGACAACAATACAAAATATTACCAAAACATTAAAGACGCACCTGGTTGAAAGCCTCACCAGGCTTGCAATCAACAGCCATGTC
This sequence comes from Momordica charantia, assembly GCF_001995035.1. The sequence goes on along the minus strand of NW_019104494.1, from coordinate 714,438 downwards.
CATACGAGCAACAAAAAAATGTTGATGCACTGGTGCATATAAACCCGGTGCAATCATTGTGCCATACTTTCTATATTCACCAGGCTGCAACGCTCCTAGGCTGAGAATTCCAGTCAATTTGACTTCAGCTTCAATTTTTCCATCCTGCAACAACACTTCATATCAACAAACCTCCACTATTGGAAAGAATTAAGAAACGTAAGTTGGTTGAGAGAAAATCAAGCGATTAGAAGTAGAAACTGTGTACAATATATTATTGCGTAGCATCTGGAATCACAAAGAACATAATCCCTATGCATATAATTCTACTAGAAACAATTTAGTACATTCTAAAAGCTATCAGGCAAGTTTCATGCCCCAAGAAGGTTAAATTGTGGGGTGTTTCCCGATTCTGTATTTCAATGGTCATGAGCATCACATCATAGGCAATCTTTTCAAACATATAACCGATGTCATCCTCTACAAGAGTTCTATTAAAGAATGAAATCCTAGACTTCAAACGAATACTTCAAGAGAGAAAGTGTGCGACATTTTCCATTTATGGAATCATTCTCTCTCCCTCTGTTGTGATTATGATTTTTATTGTTTATGCTACTGGGAGGAAATTCTGTTAATTAACTTTGAATTTGATCCTCCCAGTTTTGACACCTCATCACCTGGAATTTTTTTTCTTGTAGAATTTTGTTATCTGTCCACACACACACTAAAAAACAGACCAACCAACTCCCATAAGGGCAAAGTGAAATTCAACCAGAGAACCAGTCCAAAAGAGAAAGGTATCTTTGACTTGCCTGATAGAAGTGCCAGAAGAATCCATACTCATAATTAGCCACAGTACAAATAAAGGACACTGTCAGACGCCTAGATCTTCTAACTTCTGCCAACCCAGTCCTCCAGTCTTGATGCTTCCACAGAATTCCATGATCCTCCTCGTGCATGCAAACACAATTTTCAATTGTTTCAACGCCACCCGTGAAATTTGTAAAGTGAGCATCAAAATACTTTATGTAACCCAGACAATCACATCCCTGTGACAATGATTTATTAACAGTTAATTAGGATTCGATCAGGGAGATAACTACAAATGCTAATGATCATATGATATGACTAGTGAGCAAAACAATCAAACCTTCTTCAGAGAATGTGCATTCTTCCCAAGTCCATCCTCTCCTGCATCAAAAGCATTCTTTCTATAATGTGGATCATTTGGATCTCCATAGGGTACGACCATTTCCACAAAACTTAATCGATGTGCCACTGGCCTTCGTCCTCTACTGCCATCAACATAAGCTACAGAGTATATAACCAAACCCTCCCTGGGAGTGAAGCCAATGCGAAAATTCCACTGTCAATAGGAAAGAAAAGACCAAAGAAATTTTAGTCAAATTATGAACCGAGCAAAATTGAATTCTAAATTCTTTTAAAAAAATTATGACCACAACCTTTTGCCATTCAACATAGTAGCCATTGACACGAAAGCTCGGGCCTTCAGGCTGAACTATTTGTATGGGTTTCACATCACTACGATCAACACCACCCCTTGTTTCACCTGAAGTGTAGTTTCTCAATGGGTCAGCAGGAGGTAGTGGAACAAGTTTGCGGTCTTCAAATTCTATAACCACCATGTTTTGCATATCGACAAGGACATGTATGCCCTCAACTGGGCGAGCATAACCATTTTCCATTGGACAGTCACTTTCAGTTCTACAGAATATAAGAGGTTTAGCAAGTCTTCGACCAGGAGCATCTACATCACTGTGATATCCAACACACCTGCAGCAAAGAGAGACTAATTATACTAGGCAGAAAAAAAAAAGTTAAGGAACTTGATGAACTGTAGCGCATACAAATTATGAACACCATAGATATAACTTACCAAGGATCAACCATAACCAAATCCATATCTTCAATACCCCTCTTCTTCATAGCCTCTATGAATGGAGGATATTCTTTAACAATAGCCTCACATTCTGCATATTCTTCAGCATCCTAAGATATGATGGAATGAGCAAGTTAGTTTAAAGTTCAAGAAATTCAGTATCATTTGTAATTGAAAAGTTACTCAGTCAATATTATTTGTATTTGAAAAGTTATTCATCGTTTCCTAATCCTTACGCTTTTTCACCACAAACAGAGCCCTACAGGTATTTTTCGTTCAATTTAAGAGACCAGAAAAAGTTGGTTGGAATAATAATAAGATACTACAGTACTAATCTGATCCCTTATTATAAAAAATTCAATAAAAAAGCGTCAAAGAGAATAGAAAATAGAAGCAAGAATCTATACAGGCCATAGAATCCCAAAGAGAAAATAGTACAAGGAATAACAGAGGCAAGAACATACCATGGGAGGCTGAACCTCAGGAACAACTGTAGAAGATATAACTTTTCCCCTGTGATGTCCACCACGTGTTACTGCATGAACCTCCGACAGCTCAACAATCCATATGCTTGTCTCGTTTGACTTCTTATTGTAAACAACAATCCTTGCCCTTCTTGGAGGGAGCTTTGTGGGAATAAAGGGTCCTCCCTTAGTCTTGGGAAGCAAAGATGGTTGGAATGGTGGGAAAAAATATGCATCTGCCAATGCAACAACATGTTTTTCTGGTTCCAGTAACACCACTTCAATAAAACGCATGCTATCTCTGACCTACAATAATGAAAATAGCTCATAAAAAATCACGAACATGTAGTACCATACATATTCCTGAACCAATCATCCAAATTCAATAACTTAAAGAAGTGTTAGCATAGTAGCAGTAACAACCTCAGGCGTGGCTCCAGCTGCCCTGACAGTGGCCACAGCAACAGAGATTTCAGCAGCTGATAGCGGATCCAGAGGATGTCTTGATTGTGCCCTCAACATTGGGGGAACACCTGTTCAAACAATTAAATAGCAATGCATGAGAAATCATCTAGAAGAAACGCTTGTATCATCCTTTGTTACAAAAAAACAAAAAAAGGTCAACAAAAGAAATCATGACTAAATTTATGAAAAATACTAACATCAATCATCTACTATACCTTTAGTTTAGATCAGTATCAATGATGAAAGAGGAGCATAAAGATTATATAATAAAGCGACAGAAAAGAAAATATAGAGAGCAAGTATGAGTGAAATCAACTCCGTCCTATCAAATGGAGCAAATAAAAAGAATCTGGTAGGTTGTGTTGTAATTTATCGATAGTAGGATGAACTGGAGAAGAATGTGGGAAAAAAAAAAGTAGGAGCACAAGGAAGTGGCGAAAATAAACAGTAGCTTCTAGAATACAATATGGTTGGAGGGATGGAAAAATAAAAGAATAAACAAAAGACTACTAAATTGTCAGGTTCAACCAATCCAACTTTATCTTCCCTAGCTCAATTCTTACTTCCAAAAGCCGCCTGCATAATTGACTTTCAAAAAGCTCGTGCATTTAAAACAACAAGTGAAAAGTAGTTGAAGGGCAAGGGCCCATTGGTGGTGGTAAAGATCAAAACATTTTAAACGATGTATGATGAGGTAGTAAGTGAGTGGTAACTATTGCCCCCAAGTCGGAGAAACGGATAATGCAAAATTCCACTCTCTCTTTCTCTCTCCCTCTTTCCCAAGTGACCTAATAATAACATACAAACCAAACGATCCATAAACCGACAGATAAATCATAGACTCACAGTAAATCAATGTATGTTACGAAACTTAAAACGACAAATACATGTCAGAAATCTGAATTTCGGCCCCCAGGAAAAAACAATATGATAAATCACAGTCGTATTACGTCAATATCAAGCACAGCTTTATGTCAAGATTCCAGGTCATTGATATTAATAAGATAAGCGTGAAAGGGGAGGGAGGGCAAACAAAAAAAAAAAACAGAGAGAGAGAAGGAAAGGGAAAGTGCCTTTGGTAGAAGCATTTGTGGAAGGTTCAGGAATCGCATCGACGGGACGAATCAACGACGGCATGGCAACTTTCTTAGTACGGCGATCGTTGGAGGACAGACTCCAATCTTGGACGGCATTGGCGGAAGCAACAACAGGGGCGGCCTCTCGAGGAACGGAAGTAGAACCGGCACCACCCGCATGGCAGCAAAGATCACTTGAAAACGTCGCTTTTTTCGTAGCTGGGGCCATTGCAATGGATTCTTAAGCTCGCCAATTCTACAACAGTAAGTCTCAACACAATCCACTGACATACAGCAAAGATCTCAGGCGCCCTGCCTCCTCTGTTTCTCGTCCACCCCGATGGATCACACTCTCTCCGCCTCTCTGATTCTTCCCCTTCTCCCAATCTAGACCACAATAAACAATCTAAAGGAATGAGAGAAAATCAAACCGAGAGAAGCCGATGCCCGCTCCCCAATCTAGGGCTTCTTCACGAAATCGAAAGGGGGACAAATCTGATCTGGAGAAACCGTATCGAAGAGGGAAAAAGGGGAAGAAAACTGTTACTGGAGTGGAAGGGAGGGATGAAAGGCGATATATATATAGGCGCCCGTGACAGGCGGACACCACGTGCGCTCTCCCCTCCGAAAGCAAATTGGAAAATTAAAAAACAGAAATCAAAAAGGAAAAGGATTTATAATTTTTAAAATTTTTAAATTTACCAATAATTATGAAAATGCGTTTTAAAAAAGGTTTTTTGAAATTGATAAAAGGATTGATAGGGGCAACCCAATAAGATAAGTGGTGCGAATTGGAAGGGAAGCGAAGTGATAGCTGATAGGGGCCTCTGCTTTTGCTAATAGACAAAACGACGTCATAGGGGGCGTTCGGTAATTTCGCTTTTACCATGATAAGGCTATTTTCCCCCTTTTTTTTATTTGCATTATAAGGACATCATTTCTGCCTTATCGCACCCTGGACCCTACATTTTCATGTAATTATTGTAGTGTGGCCAACCTCGAGGGTTTTTTTTTTCCCCTTTTTAATTATATCATTATATTTTAGATTTTTCTAGATCATGAAGCATTGTGTACGGTAATTTCAGGAGCCACGGGTTACCTATTTTTCTGAGCTGTCAAATTGTTGCTGCACTGTTATTATTTCCCTTTTAAGATTATGACTTTCGAGGTTAAATTTTGCGTTTTATGGATGTTAATAATAAAGTTCAAAATAATATTTGGTTTTCTTTTTATTCTTTTTAAAACATAAATACTATTTTGGTTTTGGTTTGTTACTTAGGATTTGATTTATTTTGGGTATTTTAAGTATCGTTTTTATTTGTTGTTTCTATTTCTTAATTTTTAATAACAAACAAAATTGTGTCACTCCAACACTCATCAATTCAATTCAATAATGATAAAATAATAATTTTATTTTATGTTTTGCCTTTTTATTTTTAATGAATACAAATATAATGTATGGTTTCAACCTCCAAGAATTTAAATGTGATAAAACAATATTTTCATTTATATTTTGGAACAAATTAGAAATAGAAACAACAATGAGGAAACTCGTTTTGGTTGTTTTTAAAATTTTTATACAATTGTGGGAATGTTCCAAAAAAAAAAAAAAAAACAAAAAACAAAGTCAGTGGTAAAATGCTTAGAATTCTTAAGAAAATTATAAAGGAGAAACAGGAAATGTTATCAAACGGATTCTTATTGTTTCTAAAAATTGTATACAGCTTCGAGAATGTTTCTAAACAATAAATATAAATAGTTATCAAAATACGTAAGCTTCCTAACAAAATTGAAAAAAAATGAGAAACAAGCTCTCAAACAAATCTTTTTGGTTCTTCTTGTTTTAAAATATTTATATTTGTCTCTGTATTGGAAACGTATGTATTGGTTTATACTTAAATACAATTTTATACATAAAATAAAAACACTTTTAATACAAATTTATTGATGTATTTCAATAATTTTATTGAGTGAAATATCGTGTTAAAATTGTGATAAAAAAATGAAAATTGAAAACAAATAGACAAAAAAATAGTTGATTTCTAACAATAGAGAAAGAGGCCACAACAGACTTTTCAAAATAGTAAGAACTAAAATGGACAAAAACTAAAATTACATAACCAAAATTAATGTTTTGGGAGTAACTAAAATGAATCAAAACTAAAATTACATGCGAAAAATAGAATTTGAAAATAATAATAGTAACAAGAAAATTTTGCAAAAAAAAAAAACAAACAAAAAAAAGACCATCTATCAATTATTTGAATCGCTAGAATCACACTTAAAATTTTCAATTTACTTGATCATACCCTAAACTTATAAAATCGTTGTTGAATTAAACCTATAAATATTGAAAATTACACAAATCACACCTCATCTTTTCCTCTTTTTTTTTTCTCTTTTTTTGATGAAAAAATCACACCTCATCACCAAGGTTTCTTACTACCAAATCTTCTAATTATAAGATAAACATGATAAACTTTAATTATGTTAAATGGTATGCCAAATTGCCAATACCAAACTAGTTCAGAAAAACTAACATGGCTTAAATGCTTATTAATTTACTTATTCAATCTTATTAAAGATCCAAACTAAAAATTATATACTCTTAATTTCAAAAAAATTAAAAAATAGTATACTCTCTAGTCTCTAGTAGATTATTTAATTTGATTAGGCATTAGTCAATTTTATCATTTCCTCGTAATTCACCTCATTTGGACTTTCCGTATTTCGAACTGAGTAATTATTAAAGTCTGAGATTTATTTTAATTAATAAATAAATAAAACAACATCAAGTATTCCCCACTAATTATTTTTCCTTGATAAATTATTCTTGATTCATGTAATTAATGGGTGGAATTTATAATATACAAATGGTTATTAACATATTCCTCTCACACGCGTTGTGGAATTTTAATAAAACTCACTAAACAAATTCTATATTATCCAAACTATTATAACAATAATAATGATAATATATGAAAAATTTGCAAAAATTACTACTTAACTATAGAAATAGTTACAATCGCATTCTCAAACTCTTAATTTATCAATTCCTCCTCTAAACTTATAAAATCATTGAACTTTTAAGTATTAAAAAATAAATCAATCACGTCTGAACTCGAAATATTCTTACAATCAAACTCTCAACTCGAATTATAAGATCGTTATACTCAAACTCAAAACTTTAAAGATATATACATCAATTACTGTTGAGTAGCTTAAAACTGTGTTTAATTTAAACATTACGGATGATAATAAAGTTTTTTGTAAAATCATAATTTATTATAAAACCATTTTACAGTTGAATTTAAAATGTGTAATGGGAAATTTTTGTGAATTACAATAATTATTAGTTTAAAATTAAACATGGGACCCATCACCATCACAAATATTAGGAAGGTATAGATTTTTAATCAATATTGTTTATTTATTTATTTGTTTTACAAAAGATTATGATCTTTTATATATATATATATATATATATATATATATATATATATTTCAACTCGTTGATCATTCAAAACTCTATTATTTAATCTATAATTAAAAAAAACTCTATTATTTGAGTGTTTTAGAACATCTTAAAATTTGCAATAATTTTTTATTTCTCTTTTTTAAAAATCTATAATCATTCCATCCATCCACAAATTGTCTATTAGACAACTTTTTATATAATGAGTAAAATTATTTAAAAAATCAATAATAGTCAAATATTATTTTCAATAAATAACGATTAAACTCATATGGATCTAAAAACAACTAAACATATATGAAATATTCAGGATTTAATATTGTACTATCTATTAAAAAAATTTGAACGATAGATAGAGATAGGTGCACATCTTTAATACTGTTAATTAGGAAATAATCCTCGAGTAAATATTGATATGTTTTTTTTAAGATGAGTAATTATTCATCACTCAGTCCTTTAAAATAAAAATGTTTTATTATATTTATATTATATCATTGCTTTTTTTATATAGAGAATATTAATCCCTCTTTTTTTTTTTGAGATATAATATCGAGAATATAATGTTTTTATTGGACAACGTTCGTGCCGTGAAGCAAAAAAACATTATTTGTTTGCAAATCTAACACGTTACGCAAAAATGACTAAAATTATATTAAAAAAATAACTAAGATAGTATGGCAATACTTACTATTTTGAGATTATATTTCCATTATTTAGACTTATTATAAAAGAACCCCAACTTAACGATTATGTCAAAAGAAAAAAACAACGATTGTGGTTTAAATTACTTGCGAAAATTAAAAAGTTAAGGGAGAATTTATAATTACAAAATATTAGAGGTGAAATTGATGAATTTGATGTTTTTTAACGATTAAGTTTAAGTTTTATAGGGACAGAATAAAAATGAATATTAAATATTAAATACCTTTTGGGAAAAAAATAAATCAACGGTTAAGGTACCTATGTCCTATTAGAAGGTCGTGAATTTGAATATCCACCACGTACTAAAAAATAAATAATATTAAAATAAAATTATAAATAACTTTAAAATTTAAATTTACATTCAATCAATCAAATCAATTGAGTAAATTTTATTTCATAATCCAATTGATTAATCTGGACTTAAATACTATTTTGAGTTTCATCTTTTTGTTTCTAGTTTTGTTAATTTTTATTCATTTACCTTTTAGTTTTAAATCTGGTTTATTTTAATCTCAAAATTTTGAAATGTCAATTTTAATTTTGTATTTTAAAAAGGAAGAGACTAGTTTTAGTCAATATTTTACAAAATTCTAACATAAATTTTACACGACTATAATCTTTTAATATATATCGATTTGGTCTTATCCTTTGTAGAGATCCTAAAACAGAGCAAACTCAAATCCGAATCAGAGAGAATAGTTAATTGTAATCCAGTGGGCAGCTGCAACATCATGGCTAATAAAGTTTATTATTATTATTTATTTATTCTGAAATCGATTAATAAGGTTATTATATTCTTTAATACAGCTATGATTTTTAGTTAATAATACATTCTCATGCTCTATGATTGACGACCTTTTTTTGGAACTCAGTTGCTTGCTGACGTGTCACAAGTACACTCCCAAAATATCTGTCTGGCACCCACTACTCATTTCCACGCTGTTTTATTTATTTATTTATTTATTATTTTTTTTGTATGGTCTCCTTTTAGATTTTAATTTTATCTTTAATGTATCAAATGCTTTAAATTAATTTCCAAGTAATAGGCATTTGAGGAGATATATATATATATAAAATTTTTTGATGAGAAGGCCCGAGGGTATCTTATCATATTCAATTAAAAAGTCGGGAGCAAATTGAAAATTTTAATTAATTAGTATTGAGGGAGATATTTAATTTTATTCAATTTTAATGGGTTTACTGGATTAGGGTTTACTTGAAAACTTTTAATATCCTGGTAATAGAATCGAACTTTTAAAAAAATTATGGTGGAAAAAGTTTGATAATACACGAGTTTTTGAAAATAAAAAGTTTTAATACTATAAGATTTATACGTGAAAATCACCTTTTTTTCTGGCTGAAGAGATTGTTTACTCACTTGATTGAATGCTTGAATCGCTCTCCTCCTTATTGAAATTAAAATAAAAAAAAATCTTCACCTCTTTGATCCCCAAATTTAAAAACTAGAAAAAACTATTTTTTTGTTATTTTTATTTTAGTTAAGATTTATGTTTCTAGTTAAATTATGTTTATGTTAGCTAAACAAATTTCAATAATTAATAAATTTAATTTTAACATGTATATAAAATAACCCATCGGTGGAATATTATAATAAGTATATTTTCATAATGAGGTACAGTCAGTACCAATTATCTGAGCAAGACTAAGTAGATAAAATAGATATTATCATATTATCTTTTTTTAGTTCAATATAATATCATATTATCAAAAGTATATTCTCGTAATGGGATATAATCTAGGCCAATTATTCTTATAATTAGGAAGATAAAATACATATTACCATCTTAGAAATTGATAGTTTGATCTTAGTAAAAAAAGAAAAAATATATATTATTAATATTTTAGATAAATAATTTATTTTTTACCATATTAATATATTCATACATATATATAAAAAATTGCATTAGGAGTCCAATAGATCTCCAACTTGTACTAAAAAAAATAATAATAATAAATAAATTAATAGATTTCCACTGTGATGGGGCCTCCCTTATTAAATTACACAGCTGACTCATCCCCACCACCCACCTACCTTGATCACCACAAGGGTAATATAATAATTTTACTTTTTAAAATTATTTTGTTGACTCTTATATAGTGTGTATTCAGCTATTTTTAATTAATTTATTTCACTAAACATAGACAACCAACAATCAAACCTTTTGTTTGTTTCTGCATACTCTGTACTTTTAAAAC
>NW_019104494.1:688472-703405 GCF_001995035.1 Momordica charantia | reverse complement strand
CACGAAGCTCCACAGTGGTGGGGATTGGGGAATTCAGTAGCTTTTAATTTTCTTATGATTTTAAATCTTGAGATCTTATTATATTACTAAAATTATGGAAATCTAAGTGCTGCTGATAATAATTATTTGTTTTATTTGCATTTATTGTTGCTATTTTATAGCCACCAAGCCCACTTAATCAAGTTTTAAACTTTTTTTTTAAGAGAAAATTAAGGATCCGTTTGATAACGTTCCTGTTTAATGAATTGTATGACCCAACATAATCAAACAATTTTTTTATTTATGTCTTGGAACAAATGGAAAATAAGAACAAAAAGAGAAGAAACTTATTTTTGATTGTTTCCAAAATTTCTATATAATTTTGAGAATATTTCCAAAAGATAGAAACAAGAAGCATAGTTAGTTACAAAATGCTTAGATTTTTTAATAAAATTGAAAACGAGAAACAAGAAACATGAATATTGCCAAACGAATTCTAAAAAATATCGATTCCAAGTTCCCTTGGAAGGGGAAAGCTACAAAGGCTTTGAGGCACACCACAATGGACACCTTCCTGTATCAAATCTGCCAGCTTGCTTCCATCTCTTCATATTTTAAGCTTTTAAATTTAATAATGTTGTTATGAATGAGAGTAGAAAATATATGGGAGAATATCATGAATTTTGAATGGTAAAGATTTGAAATATATTATTGTCACAATGTTGTTGTTTGTCAAGATGACTTTGACGATCAAGTCGAAGGATATGATGATAACTAAACTTAAAATTCAATAAAAAAATGACATAAATTGACCAGAAAAGAGTGTACATATGTCTTTTATAAACACGAGTACATTAATAAAAATAAAAATGGTTAAGTAGTTCAATCAATACAGCTTTTTGAGATTGAAAGTTGATATGTTGAGTATTTCAATCAAATTAATGGATAGAAAACATTTTGATATAAAGACAAATGGGAATTCTCAAATCATTTAATGATGGCAATTGGGATGATATGTACATAGCAACCTCCCTTTTGGGAGTTTGTGTGGGAAGTTGAGTGTAAAAAAAGGACAACCCTAAAAATAGACTTAATTTCAAGGGGCCATAGATTTGAGGTCTGATATTTTTGGAAGGAAAAATAATGGCAAAGGCATAATTAGAAAATAAAGAAAGAAAAAAGACAAATCAAAAGCAATATTTTTTCTCCCTTTTTTCCTCAATTTTATGTAATATCAATAAAATATCGACGTATACTTTTGAAATAAATATAAAAATAAAAAATTTACCATATATATTTAAATTAATAAATAAGCATTTAACTTTTTAAAATAATCTAAAAATGTTTAGTAGGATAATATGTCCATATTAGTGATATTTTATTAATATATATATATATGTATTTTATATTTTATCGATTGTTTTGAAAATCATTGACATAATATCTACGTATCAACGAAAATTTAATACTTAATAATATCTTTTATTAAGTACTACAAGCATGATTCGAACTCATCCCTCTGGATCAACGATAGAAACTAATTACCGCTTTATTAGAACATGTGCGACAAATGTGATTTTCGGACAGTGAAAATTTTGACATATAGTTTTTATTATAAATGCCAAGGTCCTCAATTATTGAGTGGGCCTTGTAGGGTACTGTCCGTGTCCTAAAAGGTGTGATGTTCTGTCCCTTTCTAAGACAAATAGCTGTTCTTTTCATAATTTTATTTATATATATTTTTGTAAAAAGTAGAAGTGTTTGGATCAGACACGTAATCCTGTCTATTTTATTATAACAAATTTAATTTAAATAACCAAAAAAATATAAACAAGTTATCTTTAATTACAATTAGTTTTTGGGAAAATATTTGAAATTGAACACAGTTTTGCATATTTCTCCTAAGAGAGAAAATATGCTCACTATTATTTAGATTGAATAGCTTAGACCTCTAATGTATTATATGTTTTTTAAATTAATAAAAAAGGACTTAAAATGTAGCATGTTTTACCAAAAGCCCCAAAATTGTAATTAAAATGGAACACGTAACAAATTAGTAATTAAAAATGGAAGTGGATTTTAGGCGAAAAAAATTAAAGTAAACCAAAAGATGTTGCTTTTAATTGTGGAGTTTATGTGAAGACGATTGCCAACTCTGACGCACTGTACAGTGCATGTCTGTCCAAAACGCACCGCTTCAATAACCATCCAAAACACCAAAACAAACCAGTTGTAAGAACACTAAATCTAACTTCAAAAAAATATATATAAATAAATAAATCTGAATCTAAATTAACTGTATCCAATTTCCTAATAATTAATTACTTTTTTTAAAGTTCAAATTGATTAATTAATTCCTACATTTTCCCCTAATAATAGTATTTTGAATGACATCCATGTGTTCGTTTCCCGTGTTCATTTTAATTCATTTATTTTTGTTCATTTTAGTTTATTTGCTTCAAAAAATGACCATTTTAATCTCTATTTTCAAAATTTTAACTCTTTAATATAAAGTAATGGTTACATACCGTACTTACAAAAAAGAGAGATTACATTTCTATTGAAATTGTAATAGAAAAATGAAACTAATAATAATATTAAAAAATCAAAATAGTCACTTATTAAAAATACACTACCAAAGTAGACATTTGATAGTATAAGTACCAAACATGAACCAAAACTACTCAAATAGTATTTTAACCTAAAAAAAATCACTTCATCATACACAACTTTTCAAATTTTCTATAGTATAATTAAAGAATAAATATGAAGATGACTAAATCACCAATAACCATTATAGAAGTTCACGATTTCACCTCCATTCCCACAATTGTTGTTGAAAGAAAAAGTCAAGAATAAGTCGATGAATAAACAGGAAATTTGTTGCTTCTTTCTAGAAGTGGGAAGTTGAATGGCTATCCCCGCCCCTCAATAAAAGAAAATTTTGGATGATGAAATCCGTTCTCAACCAGCAGCATTAGTCAAATCAAACGCTGCGGTAAGCCGCCAATGAAAATCACATCACGAATTAAATTCAAATCCGCAATTCCTTTCTTTCCCTTCCCTAACCCTACAACTAGAACAATGTCTACCAGAATTCTGGTTTTATGTACAATGTACATACATATCCATTTCATACCACACATACTTGATTCTTAATCTGGGAAGAACTCGTCTATATCAGGTAATCAAAAGATTGTCTAGCGAGGCCTTGTTGCGCCAATAGGAATGGCATTTGATCCCGAAACCAGTGTTCGATTACCATACCCTCCTCTGTATCCTTGTTGAGGGCGGAATTTAGCCCCGGGACCTACACCAAAAAACAACAATTTACACATTTCAATAATTCATTGTGACTTCAGATAGAAATACCACCCCCAACCGAGAGGATTAGGAGAGAAGTTACCTCCAAAGCCACTAGCCGAGGCTAGCGCCGACAATGCAGGGGTGACAACCTGCCCTGCTTCTCTCAGTATCTTCATAAGTTCCCGGGCGTGTTTCGCATTTGCGTGAGTGAAAAATGTGAATGCTGTTCCCTTTGCACCAGCACGACCGGTTCGGCCTATTCTGTGGACGTAGTCCTCGAGGCTTGATGGGAAGTCATAGTTGATCACACATTTGATGTCTTTCACATCTACAACAGACAGTCAGAGTTAGATCAAATTAGAGAACATTGCAACATGTGGAGAGCATGGACAAAACTGCAATAAACCTTATCCCTGCATGCCTAAGATCTGGTGACCAAAAGTAAGATAACACATTCATCACATAAATGTGCCCACCTTAACTTTGCAGGGATAAGTAGCAGCTGTCACCACGACGACTTCCATACCAACAATGCAATAATGAATGAGTCAACCAGGCTGCAAAAACAACCAGCTCCATAATTGTGGATGGGCACGGAATAAGGATACAATACTTGGATAACTAGTTGAGCAAAAAATACTATTTCAGGCATCTTAAGGACGTGATCTTTCCGTAAACTCATCAAAGCCAGCCTTCTGATCCATCCTCTGCTGACCTAATGATGCATAAGATTTACAATTCTTGTGTCTAGAAACAGAAAAAAAAATCCTCCCAGTTAACTCGGACAAAATCATTCAGCATCCTCAGAATAAGCACATCATCTTCATGTCCATATGAGATTCATGCTATGATTTATAATGTACTAGCAACCGGTACAAAACCGAGGTGGCTCTGTTTCCTTTCAATCAAACTTTCTTCCTTCACCATACCCCCACCACCCCAAAGGTTGCAAAAATGGAAGCCTAAAAGAAGTAGAATGTAAACTAAATCTAGAGCACATTGTTTGGAAAGGGGCAAAGAAGCAGAAAGGCCATACAGTATTGTACAGGAGACAAAACTGAGGAGTCTCAAAATCATCATTCACAGCACAATAGAACCCTCCTTTGCACCCAAGCCACAAATTATATTCAGGAACTGGAAAGCAGCTGGCCGACTCATTAAGAATTTGAAAGTGAACACCTAAATTAAAACCTAAAACACCCGACATGTAGTAATCCTACCAAGACCTCTGGCAGCCACATCAGTGGCTGTCATTATTGGGTTTCTTCCACTTTTAAATTCAGTCAAAACCAAGTCCCTTTCGGCCTGCTTTTTATCGCCATGAATGGATAGAGCTGGCCATCCATCCATTCTCAATTGCCTCGTTACTTTATCACATCCTTTTTTTGTCTCCACAAATATCAGAATACGACTCCCATCCATCACTTCCACGAGCAATTTAATTAACCTGCATGAGAAAATGTGCTAATTTCAAAAATAGGAAGAGGATCTCTCTCTTTATCTGTGTCTGTGTGTCCACGTGTTTTATAGAATATCACAAAATTTAAAAAAACCTTCTATATTTCTCAGCTTCTGTCACAACTTCAACGACTTGGTTTATAGACTGGTTAGCTTTAAGATCTGGTGAACCAATAATCACCTAATATATCACAATATTTAATTGTCAATACCTGTTTCTAAAACAAGGCGTATGGAAGCAGTGTTAATTCACAAAAAGGAATTTCTAACATAACCTTATAGGCATTCCTTAAAAATTGTCTCGCTAATTTCTCAACCTCCCTTGGCCATGTGGCACTCCAGTATAAGGTCTGCCTATCAGGTCGGATCTGTAAAGAGAAAAAGCTGTTAGATAGAGAACTGAGTACTAAATAATAATAAATATATTCTTTTTAAAGAGCTCTTAAAGAATAATGCTATTCAATTTAACATTCAGAACGATTTGAGGACTGAGTCTTACTACTTTATAATACATAGAATATTTTCAACAAGCACTATCAAAATTGTAAAGTTCCTTAAATGCTCCAATTAGAGAAAACTGAAAACGCTTTCAAGCAGTTAAACTGCAAACGTTCCAAAGATCACTTACAAGTTACATGCATATATGTAGCTCAGTTAAACCAGAAAAGGTGATTTATTTCATATGAGACTGATAACCACAAAAAAACATTTATTTTTTTAATGACTTGGAGTTGGAGGCTCTCCCATACCCTGGGTACCCACACACCCCAAGGCTTGAACTCGAAAAACATCAAGAGTTATTTCTATTAAGCTCATCCGAGGGTTTGAGAACTTGAAACCTAGCAAGAGACCCAAGCCCTAGCCAACGGGGCCGCCCCTTTTAGGACAAGAAACCACTAATTGTTAATTTCAAATTAAAATCTCCACATGCAATTCCACGATCAATGTCTACAGAAAGGACTTGGGGGTGGAATATCATACTTGGCTCAGAATTGTCCTTATCTGAGGCTCAAATCCCATGTCCAGCATTCTATCAGCTTCATCCAAAACAAGGTAAGTCACTCTCCGCAGGTTGGTGTGGCCAGCTTCCAGCATATCTATCAGTCGCCCCGGTGTAGCAATAACGATCTCAACACCTGAGAGACACAATCAGCATTACTGTAAATAGCCAACCAACGAGCAGTCAAAAACAGTAAGCTGAACACAATTCAATTACCAGTTTTCAGATCACGAATTTGAGGCCCCTTTGGAGCCCCACCATAAATGCAAGTACTTCTAATGTTAGCACGTGAAGCAAATTTAGTAGCCTCTTGTTGAATTTGAACGGCTAATTCTCTAGTGGGAGCTAACACCAATACTATGGGGCCTTCACCATGCGCTGGATGAAAGTTGATGAAGAACAAATTAGCACAACGTTAAAGGTCGAGAGAGAAGTGGCAACAAAAAGAAATTATAGCTGGAAATTTGTAAACACTGACCTAAACGAGGCTGGGCACTAATGTGTATTAAAGCTGGGAGTAAATAGGCCAGAGTCTTTCCAGAACCAGTCTCGGCAATGCCAATCAAATCTCTTCCTTTCATGGCCATTGGCCATCCTTGAGCCTGAATGGGAGTAGGCTCGACAAATCCCAATTTCGCAATCACATCAAGGCAGTAAGCTAACAAACGAGATAAAAGACAATCAACAAGTTTCTTGAATAATGGAAAAAAACGAATACAATCCCATTCAATTCATGGAAGAATAAAATACCAGGGAAATTCGCCTCTTGGAAACTCCGGATTGGTTTCGGTACATCGTATCCTTCCACCGTAATGTCACGCCTCTCTCGGTAAATCTTAACTTCGGACTCCGTCATAGCACGCACCGAAGGGCACTCGGTATAGAAATTTTTCTCAAACGGAACCAAATTGCCAAAATTCTGATTCGGAAGAACTATGCTACCTAATTCCCCTCTCGAAGAACCACCACGTCCAGCCCCTCTTCCGCCACCACGGCCCTCAAATCCCGTTCCTCCACCCCGTCCACCTCCAAACCCAATATTCCCACCAGTTCTATTGCCACCCCTCCCCGAATCAAACATTCTCCTACTCTCCAAAGCGCCGCCGCCACGGCCGATATTAAACGGTCCTGCAGGAGGCTGAAACCGTGGGAAGCCATTGAGACCTCCAGCACTAGGTAAACCTCCACCAACACCTCCCCCACCTCTTTCCCGGCCATAGTAGGAAACTGGAGGAGGCGGATACCCTTTATACAAGGGTTCGCGCCCTGCTAATAGCGACGGCGCCGGAGGCTGTGGACATATTAGGTCACTGCGGAAGAAAGATCAAAAGTCGCCCACGAGGGAGCAAAGAGAGAGAGAGAGAGAGAGAGAGAGAAATCAGAACCACCATAAAGAAATCAAGGAAAAGAAAGAGATAATACCAACACTACCTTCGGCGCTCACGGTAGGAATTGGGATCAGCGTATCTGTGGTCATAAGGATTCATCGCTCTGTTATACAGCTGAGAATACGGGCTAGGGTTTCGGAAGTAGAAGAAACGTAGTAATCTACTTTAATGGTGGAATTGAAAACGGAAGTTATCTGGTCGGCCGTAGCGCGCAGAATTCTTACTACTCCGGTTCGGAGATTTCAAGATCCACAGGTGAAAAGAAGAAGAAGGGGCCGACACCATGTTTTGGAGCGAATAAAGTACAGAAATTTGTGCGATCGGTGCCGATGATGACGACGGGCCATGAGGTCCATTGCGAATGGGCCGAGAGCCAAAATTCGAGCCCACTAGCCCATTTGTTCAATCTAGAGAGATTGAGAACGACAATCGAAAACGAGATTACAAATGCGAATCGGAAGTATTTAATGCGGATACGACACGTCGGTATGAACCCCATTGAACTTTCGGTACTAAAAAACAGAATAAATGGTGACCCGACAATTTCTATGCATAATTCATTTCATTTCGATTGCTGCTTCCGCTAAATACAAGCTAGCTGATCTGGGATTATCTGTAGCGTTTGATCAGATTTTCAATCGTTGATTCAAACAAGAAAAAGTAAGTAAATTTGTAAAAATGGTGATCTTCTCTCTTTGGTTTGCTCCTGTTATTGTTGTTCATTGCATAAACAGAACACATCAATCGCTGCCCGACCTGCTCGACAAGCAAACCCACTCGAACAAGTTCTTGCCGGAGCGCCGGCGACGGCATTCGGAAGCTTGAGATGAAGGAAGCAACCCCATTTCCTGCTGACGATCATCCACTTTTCTGCCCTCGTAAACAATGGTAACCTCACAGAAATCTGGTGCATTCTTCTTCACAAATTCTCCTTTTGCCATTCTTTTCCCCAGTAGCCTAAGAAATGAGATGAATCAGATGGGAAATCGAAAAGGCTGTTTCTTGTTTATGGAAACCCCCAAAACTGAAAAAGTTCCAAACCTGGTGGAAAGTGGCTTTTTGGTTCCTATGACCAGATTGGTGATGTTGAGAACAGGAATGAGTTGAAGGATTGCTTTTGCTGTCGTGTTGCTCTCCAGAAGCAATGTGTCAACTGTCACCTGAGACGTTGGAACAGAGTTTAAAGTTCAGACAAGTTATTAATTTTTTTTTTCAGACAGGCTTGAGATTTGTCTTGACAAAGTGGGAGCAAAAAAACACCTTGGCATCAGTACATAAGCGGATGTATTTCTGCAAGAGATTTCTTCTTCTGTTGTTTTCTTCATTGATATACACTCTCAATTGTTCTTGGCTCAGTTGGCTCCTCGCTAATCTTCCAACTGAAAGCATATGGTTTTACACTTTACAGGTAAAAATGTATTTCAAGCCAATGAACTTGCCAAAACAAAACATGGTTGCATCACAAGAGAGAGGGTCATTATAAAATTCAGCAGATTGTGGTTAGTTTTCTTCTCATCATCTACAAAGAATTTATCTTGATTATATATGGTTGGGTTTGACTGTTTTGGATGGAAGATAGATAGTCAAAAGAGGCAGAAACAACAAAACTTAGACACTACCCCATGACCCATGTGCATCAAACATCCATTACAGCCAGAATATGCAAGAAAAACAGCCTAGTAAAGTTGTTGACTGATCTGTGCTTTTGATCTAAAAGATGGAAAAAGAAAAAATAGGAAAAGAAGAAGAAATCTTGGTTACCTGGTGTAGGGATGTAGGTGAGAGGAGGGAAAACATGGACAAGAAAGACACAACAACCAGGTGAGACAGCATGATCAAGGGCCCATTTGAGGACATCTATATCATCTTTACCAACGGCGACATAGACGTCGTTTGCACCACTATCTCTGCTACTGATAATAGTCTTGCTTTCCTCTCCAATCTCGACGATTTCCGGGGACATGATCCTTGCACTGTAGCATTGCAGTTGCAATCCTTCGGCTGGTCTACCGTGAAACTCTTCTTCCATTTTTAGGCCTCTCTCTCTCTTTCACTCTCCATATACACAAAGAACAATGAGAATTGATATGAGAATGAAAATGACAGGAATGTGTTTTAGTGGGTTGGAAGTTTACCGAGGAAAAGACATTCTTGCTCTCATAACCACAAAGGAAAAAGAGAGAAAGAGAGGATAGATTCTTTTGTATCATGGGCCTGCAGCCACATTGTTCTGTCAACATTTGCTTCTTTCCTTTCTTTTCTTTTCTTGTGTGTCTTTGGTTTGGTCAAAAGGAATAGGTGAAAAAACCAAAGGAATTCTTTCGATTTCCCTCTCCCAATGTGTAAAAAGTTTGACCAGTGTCTGAAGATGATGCGATCCTTATTGCCCCAAGCTTTAACCACATGAATAAATAAGTCTTTGGTTGAAAAGATTGACAAACTTCTTTCAATTTTATCTTTGTGTCTCCTCAACACTTTATTCATGCTTTGGACATTACGAAATCAACTTGATATCTAGCTTTTAGTTACATTGTCTAAAAGACAACAGAAACAATTTTTAGAACTTATTCGCCCGTTTTACTCGACTCCTTTTAAAAATGATGACATGAACGTTTAACTCCTTAAAAGTTAGAGGATTGAATTTCTCGACTCTTTATCGAAATTAAAAAAAAAAAACATAAAGCTTTTAGACGTAAGGGAGCAAATACACTCATTTCTCAAGTACCAAAGAAAAAGTAGCAACATTTTAAAAAGTGGGTCCTTGTTAAAACAGCCCAAAAGGCTAGGTTTTAGAGTTAATATTTAACATTTATATCCTTTTCATGGGGACCAATATAGATTACGATAAAGGGGTGGCACATGCAGCCACTAAAGATTCTTCCAAAAGTTGCAAAGTCTTTTCCAACTTTACTTCATAATTCTTTAAAATTCCAAGATAAGCCTCATCGAAGTCGAAGAACACATAGAGTATGACTTTGGTAGGTGTTGACCTTTCCGATCAGAGTGTGGATTAGATATATCAAACTGATTAGTCAGAACAAAAATCAATAGGCTGTAACCAAATCTATACAAATCCAGTTTGGTCAACCTCAGAAGAAAGTTGAGAGAGCCCAGATTTGTAATATGTTGACTGACAAATTAAACTGCGTCCTGAATGTGTAGGAAAACAATACGACAGATGTGGGAACGTTACAGAGTGAATCTCTTTGATCAATGAAATCGAAAAGAAGTGGCTTGCTTTGATAATGGTCTGTAGGACCATTATATATAGTAATGGAAGATTCAATAATTACAATTTAGCTATTTTGTTAATGCTTGCTTACCTTATATTGTACACCTCTGTTTGTTGACGACCACCATAGATTCTGTTTCATGTTTTCCTCGTAAGCCTAAACTATGCATTTACTTGCAGGAGAGGATGCATTTTCTAACAGCTCAGAACAAGGAAGGAAGAATTTTCAGAATGGAAAGATTATGCATATGAAAACTTCGTCTCTCTATGAAAATTTTCTGTATTGTGTTCCATGTAGAATTACAACTGGTCCTCGGAGTTGTGTTGCAGAAAAAGAGGGGCTTTTCTGGTTTTCATCTCTTGTTATACATCACTTAGAAGTGTTTGTTAGTTTATTTCAGTTTATTTGTAACGAGCTAGTTGTGAAGAGACTTTTCTGTTTGCTTCTCTTTCCTTTTTCTCTCTGGCTTTTCTGCAAGTTGCAGAGTAGAATCTTGGGTGCAAGATTGGTGGTTTGTGGAATCAATCCATGAAGTCTCACGTAGGCCACAAGAAGTGCTGTTTGACAAACACGACCACCCCTTCAATTCAAAAAGTTGAAGATGAAGCAAAATGGGGCAAAGATAATGATCAATCCAATCGAGGAACAGATTGTGATAAGGAAAAGGAAAGAAAGAAGATAGCGTCATCTGCCCACCTTGAAAGGACACCATTCTCATTTCTCCATTTTCCCATTATGTAAAGGCATTCATATTCATAACAGCTGATATACATGGAATTTGAGGCATGTAATTTTTCATTCTAGGTAAAGATCATTTTGCAAAATGATGACAAGATTGAAGAAACTATGATATGCAGTTATACTATTCCTATTGTACAAACCCAACATAAAAATTTGTACTTTCCATCTCCATTGTGTGAATTCGATCCATTCTGATTGGGCAAATCTTTAGACTTTTCAAGCCATTGTGTTAATTTTCTAAAATGTCTGTTATAACTTTTATTCTCCCCACTTACAGTGTCCCACCACGTAGCTCTATTCGTGTGGAAAGAGACAAAGTGGTGGGGGCTTTATTTCAACACTTCCAATTCAGTGGAATCAATCAATTTCGAAACATTCTTGTTGTTTTCGCTCGAAAATGTATAAATTGTGAGACCATAAACTCACACCCTCATACAGCCAGAAAGCAAATAAACCACAATTAATTGCAAATATGTACAGAAATCACAAGGTAAGAGCCCTCCTTCTTACTGCTATCGAAGTTTTGATGATTCTATTATGTGCTGCTTGGGTTTCTCTTTGGCTCTTAAAACCCACCGATCTCTGGACAAGAAAATGGCGTCTCGCTGAAAACAGTGCCCGAGCCACTGTATTTGGATACTATGGTACAGAATCGACATGTTGTTCAGATTCATCTTTCTTGCATTTGCAGATGCATGCATTTACTGATTATTATTATTATACAAGTGAAGTTAGTTTCATACTTTTCAGGTCTCAATTTCGTTGTGTACACTTTTCCTGTTATTGCTCTTGTTATAATTGGGCTGGTTTACTTGAATTTCAAACCCTCCAAGCCACGAACTTTCAGGCAAGTTCATCTGGGTCGCAGTCCATTTGAACAATGAAATTTCTATACGCTTATAAACTTGGCCTCTTGATCCTCGTATTAAATCTTTTTGCATTACAGGCGATCAAAGTTCTCAACTTTTTCCAATGCCCTCTCGAACCCACTTGTTGTGAACAGTTATCTTGGTGTTTTATCTGGAACTGAGATTCTTGGTGTAGCTTTTTTTCTCCTCTTCCTGGTTTGGACATTCTATGCTCGAATTTCTAAAGATTTCAGAAAGTTGATGCCCGCCGAATCACTCAACTTGCAGATGTGAGTGCTTTTGAAGAACAACTAAGAATGCCCTTTCTTTGTTTTCTGATCTGGGGTTGAATTATTATCAATTTTGATGATTCAGCTGATTTTCAGATGGGAAC
Organism: Momordica charantia; assembly: GCF_001995035.1. Next base: position 691,058 of record NW_019104494.1, on the reverse strand, counting down.
TGAAGTATCTAAGAGTAGCCACCAGGTTCGGTCTGCTGGCAGAGGCCTGTTTGGGGCTGCTTCTTCTGCCTATTTTGAGAGGATTGGCTCCATTTCGGCTGATTGGCATTCAGTTTGAAGCTTCAGTGAAGTATCACATCTGGCTTGGCACTGCAATGGTGTTATTTGCCACCTTTCATGGCGCAAGTACCTTGTTCATTTGGGGGCTCAGCAACCAGATTCAAGATCAGGTAACTCTTCTTCTTTGCCTCTCTGTTGCTAATTATGTACTCCATTGACAATGTCAATCATTCCATTGGATTACTGTTGTGTTGAAACTAGATGTGGAAATGGCAGAACACCGGCCGGATTTACATCGCCGGAGAGATTACTTTGATTACAGGACTGGTGATTTGGATCACTTCCCTCCCTCAGATAAGGAGGAGAAAGTTTGAGATCTTCTACTACACTCACCATTTGTACATTGTCTTTTTTGTGTTCTTCTTGTTTCATGCTGGAGATCGACACTTCTACATGGTATTTCCCGGATTGTTTCTCTTCGGCATCGATAAGGTGCTCCGAATTATTCAATCTAGGACCGAAACTTGTGTTGTATCCGCTCAAATCCTCCCCTGCAAAGCTGTGGAGCTAACTCTGCCAAAAGATCAAAGTACTTCTTCAACTCATCCCTTTTTTTCAACTTATGGAACAAAAGATGGTAGTTCTCAGAAAAAGCCTACTTTCTTTGCAATTGCAGGGCTGAAGTATAAGCCAACTAGTGTTGTGTATGTGAAGATACCAAGGATTTCCAGATTTCAGTGGCATGCTTTCAGTTTGATTTCCAGCTCGAGCGTCAATGATGACACAATGTCGATTGTTGTTAAATGCGATAAGTCGTGGACGAGATCTTTGTATGACATGATAAGTGCTGAACGGGAGGGAGAGTCTAATCAGTTGAAGTGCATTTCCATTGCAGTTGAAGGCCCTTATGGACCTGCCTCCATGGACTTCCTAAGGTCTACTTACGAAAACATGTTTCGGTTCGAATGTACTTGATTGATGTTTTCGATACGCATTCGAAATTGTGCATAATCCAAACACAAAATTGATCTCTTGCAGGTATGATCACTTGCTCCTTATTGCAGGAGGAATTGGAGTAACCCCTCTTTTGAGCATTTTACAGGAGATCACTTCTATGCAAAAGAGCAGTAACTTCAAATGCCCTGCAAGAATACAACTTATTCATGTCATGAAAAAGTCCCACGACGTTTCACTACTCACCTCGATCTTACCTTTACTATTGAACCATTTGGATGCGAAAATGTATTTGCAGCTCAAAGTATTTGTGACACAAGAAGAGGAATCTAGCACAACTGTATCAGAACTGCTAAACAAGTTCTCTCAAGTGCAGACCATACAATCAAGCACGAAATGTTCGAGCCATGCAGCACAAGGGCTTGAAAGCTTGGGCGGGATGGCCACAATTACTGGATTGACATCTATCATGTTCTTCGTCGCTCTAGTCTTCTTCAACCACATCGTCATTCCCACCGAGAAGGCTTCCAAAAAGACGAAAGATCGAACTCCATCTTGGATCTCAGATCTACTCCTGATGTCTTCTTTCGCTTTAGCTATCTTATGTGGGGCGGTCGTGGGGATCATTTTAAGATGGAGAAGACTGAAGAAAGAAACTGTAGCAGTCATCCAAAGCCAAAACCAAAATGCAGTTCCAAGTTCAGAAGCAAGAGCGAGTATACAGGAAGAACATGAAATACAGTTTGGAGGAAGGCCCAACTTCAAAGGTATGGTATCTCTTGTACAAACTCATTATAATTTTGATATTCAAAGCAAGATATGGTTGTAACTCGTCGAGGATTGAACAGATATATTCTCCGACATCCAAAATGATGCGGGTGGGTCAGAAATCGGCGTGATCAGCTGCGGACCGGAGACGATGAACATGTCTGTAGCATCAGCATGCAAGGAAATGTGTGAATGTTTAAGGAGAGGCTCAAAGAAGAAGAAACAGAAATTCAATTTCCACTCCCTCAACTTCACACTCTGATGTTGCTGCTAAGCTAACAACAAGACCAACAAGCAGCCAAAGCAGGAGACATTTCATGGAAAAATAAATTATTCTCTTCACTATCAATGTTAAAACTTTTCTATTTATAGAAAACATAGAGATGTTAATCCAAAATTTACTCCATTTTAATACTGCAAGCTTCTTCCTTTTGCCAACTTTGCTTACAACCCAGACATGAGACATGTATTAAGTTATTAAAAATGAAGAACTCCCAAAAAAATCGTTTGAAATTTTGATTTTACAGATGATTTTAAAACTTTGTGCATCATTATCACAAGTCGGCGTCTCCGCCGTCAACCGCGCCGCCTGCCAATCCCGACAACATTTCCGAGGACTCGGCCGCCGGCTGTTCTCCAATCAGAACCGCCACCACCTCCTTCATCGTCGGCCGGCGATCGGGACACGGATGACAACAAGCCAAACCAAGCTTCAAAGCCATCTCCATCTCCTCCACTTCATACTCCCCTCGAATCCGCGAGTCCGCCGCCTCAATCAGCCGGCCGGCGGCGTAAAGATCTCTC
>NW_019104494.1:605028-678287 GCF_001995035.1 Momordica charantia | reverse complement strand
ATTCATTGATTGTGCTTAAAAGAGAGTGGTTCTCACTCTGAATCTGAATCTGAATCTCCGTCGTGAGCTCCGTCGCACACGGCGTCCGCGAGAGGATTGTGGTCCACCGGATTTGTGTGGAAATTGCCGCCCACGTGGCCTTCATTCACAAGTCACGTCCTGTATTTAATTAATTAAAAGTTTTCGGTTTAATATTGCCTTGATTTGCGTTGCGTTACCCTCTGGCCGTAGATGACGAATCATCTGAACCGGCGCTGCCTCCCCATTCTTGTCCGATACGTTCTGAATTTCATCGGCTTCGTAATCATCACCCCATACGTGCCTTCCCACCAAACACGTGTGAGTATTTTCTTTTCATTTTCAATCTATTATAATTTCCAAGTTCCGTTTTCTGATTATCTCTAATGACTGATGCATTATTTTAAACTGCAGAGTTGCTTCTCCGGCGAAGAGGATGCATTCCGGTCCGGCGAGCGGTGCAATTAATGAAATGAATTAACATTAATTGGTAAAAGAAAGAACGGGAGGAGGGTAAAGTGGGGGCATGAATCTGGAATTAAATATTGAGAGAAATAATGAGGCGGTTGGCGTTGTGGGTTGGCCAGTTAAGTTATTAGTTGGCAATTGGCATGTCACAAGGAAGGAGGATGACTCTGGCTGGTTGGTTTGGTGACATTTACGGAAATGCCCTTCTGGCTTTTGGATGTGACATTAGAGCATATACCATATAACATAATTAATATTCGGAGGGGTCAAAGGAATTAGGCCAACCCTTGGCTTCAAAGAAACGTGAAGACTTGAGTAATGATTTCATAAATTCCAAAGCTTTAAAAATGATTAGTTTATTAAAATTTTCGAATTTTTAGGATGGAAGTCTCTGGAGAAGTTATGAATTTACTTATAAGGAGAACTATTTTTTAAATTGGGAGATGGATTATTGGATGTCAAATAATATTTTTGTAGAAAGATTTTTGGAGGAACCTTGTTGGCTTTTGTTTGATGAGAAAGCTCTTATTTTAGAGGTGTGATAAATTCTTTTTTTAGTACAACATTATGTGGGGATGGGGCTCGGATTGATTTGTGTTATAAATTCTGTTAATAGAAAATTAAATATATATTCAAGTATAGTTTAAAATTAGATTTTACGATTACACTCAGTCGTAACTTTTTAAAAGTATAAAGATAGGAAAAAAAACATTTTGAAAGTATGACTAAAGTGTAAAAAAAATAAAAATAACCAGTATTTCTCAAACATCGATAATTAAAGTGTCTTTTTTAAAATCTCATTGATCTACCAAATCCAAATTCCAGATACCAAAAACTTATCTTGTCATTTGGAAAGTACTAAAACGGACTTACTAAACTCAAAGTGTGGTACAAGGCAGACATATATGCAAGTGGTAAGTGGATGGTTATTTGAGAAAATACTCATTTTTTAGCAAATGAAAATGGTTAAAAATGCTACAAAATAGTATGCAAGGTCAATGTTAGTAATCCTCTCCTACGATTTGTTGTCGAGTACTATTACATAATAATTAATTTGGATGTAAGTTCAAATTTATAACTATGACATAGAGCAAATAAACGAATGTCTAATTGATGAAAGTTCTAGTAGCCTTTTTCTTTAGGACCACAAGTATGACTAGTAAAACCTCACATCAATATTAAAGATAAATAAGGAAGATCATATACATTTTATAAGAAAAAAATGTTGCATCTTTATGCTCAAAGGGTATTTATCAAAACTATATTTAAAAAATTTAATATCAAATATATGCAAACTATAAAGTGTAAAGTGAACGAGACACGACTACAAAAAATGGTCAATTATTCTTCCAGAAAAGGAATAACGCGTGACAAATTTGAATAATTTAACACACTATTATTGACGTAAAATCATCCCAAGTATTAAAAAGGCAAAAGAAACATGTATAGAGAAATACGTATAGATTATGAATGAAACTCCCTTAAGATTCGAGGAAGGGAAAGGGAAATTATGGCCAAAATTGGAATTGAACAGTAATGTGGAGCCAGGCAGGCAAGTTCACCAGTAAATAAGGAAGTGGAGCTGGTTGGATTATTCCTCCAGATTTGACCTTAAACTCAACATTTATTAAATTAATGGAGACGTTTGGTTTCCTCTTTTTCCACTTTTTCCCTTTTCCTTGGTCTAAGTTGCATTTATTATATTCCATATATATGTTTTCTCTTCTAAAATTGGCTTTACGAACAATACATTCCCACTCTAATTCAAACCTGGACATAGAGAGAACGAGTTCGGTGAACCTTTAAAAAAGAATTGAGAGATCAAGTTAATCTAGATGTTCGTCTCACGTACTAGAGTTTAAGTTAATCGGTTGACTATATTTTTAGATTGTTTTTAACTCTGCTTGATCTGAATTGATTTAATGAATTTTTACGTGGTTGGTTTGTAATGGGGGATTTATGTATCGATAGCGACGACATGAACAAGTAGTTTTGTTTTTTGTTGAAATATTCGGAGCATTTATTGTGTAGGAGAGAGAGAAGGAAGCAGATTCTGGGGGAGAGTTGTGTGTTTATGTTTGTTGGTGAATAATTTTTGGAGGGCATGAGAAAACAAAGTGCAATTTGGAAGTGTGTGTCACGAATAAAGTGTATATATTATAGATAATAACAACACAAATATGAAGTGGAAGATTGAACTATGACATGAGCTATTTAATATCATATTGTGGGAGATTCGAACTTGTGATCTCTTAGTCTCACATCAATTACTTGTTGCACAAACAGTTAGATTTGTTGATATAGTGCATTAATTTGATTATTTGCGTAATTTTTAATTTTTCTAAGAGTACATTGTATAATTTTTATCAGTGTCTATACTTGATTAGTACGAATAAAATATTTAATTGGTTCCTATCTCTACAACCGCTAATCAAACGCGGAGGGACTGGCAACAACGGCGTTAAGGATGAAAGAAATGGTCAAAATTAAAATAAAAATTGGGAAAATTATCATTACCCGCTGTTACGGTTGTAACGAACTTGGATTGCGTGGATCAATACGGTGACTCTGAAACCCTGACCGTCATTTCTCTGAGGTTGAGCAGACTGGAATCTCTCACTCTTTCACATTCTACTCCCAAATCTCCACTCTTTCTTCTTCTTCTTCTGTTGTTATTCTGATTCGATCTGTTGTTGTTCTGCACTCAATCACCATGGCGATGGATCCAAACCCCAAAAGTTTCCCCATCCTTTCCTACGTCATGGCCCGGATCCCCTCTCTCAGCCCTCGACCGCCGCCCGCCGGTCCTGGTTCATCCTCCGCCCACTTCGACATCGAACAGCCTGCTTCTCCGCCCTCCCGCCACGCCCCGCATCATCCCTCCGATCCTTCCTCATCCTCCTCTCGAATCGTTGATGACATGCCCCATCTATCCGACCCTAAGGTCTTGGCTTCTATGACCCGCGCTATATCTGATGTCGCTCAGACCCGATCCGTCCTCAAAACCCTCGGGGAAAGACCAGACCACGAGGCTGTCGATACTGCCAAGGCTAAGCTCGCTGAAATAGAAACCAATTTGTCCGCCAAGCTCCAGGAAATCGTGCTTTCGTCTAGGCCGGCGGATGTGGAGTTGCTCGAGTGGAGGGCTCACCTCGCTGAGAAAGAGAACGAGTGCCGGCAGTCGGCGGATAAAGAGAAGCAGGTGTACAAGGCAATCATGCAGCTGGATGAGATGCACGAGGCCTATGAGAAGATGTTGAAGGAAGCAGAGGAGAGGTTGGTGAAGATTTACGAATCGGCGGCTAGAGGATTGCAGGAGGAAGACTACTTGGATCCAGTAAGCGAGGAGGCCAATGAGGAGGTTGCGAGGATTCTTCAGGAAGCGAACGAGAAGGAGCTGGAACGCATTAGTCTCTCTGGCCGACGCTTGCGGTTCTTTCCTGAAGAATTTGGACGCGTTCGAGGATTGGTCGTGCTTGATATCTCCAGCAATCAACTAAAGGTCAGCTTACGTTTTATCCTAGGTTTGTGATGTAAATACCTTCTTCGAATAGGTAGTAGAATCAAAATTGCTGCACTCCCACAGATTATACAGTGACCAGCTCCCTGTTTCTAGTGATCGATAAGTAGTTCCTGCTATTGAAATGAACTATTTCTTTATGAAATTAAGTTGGATTGAAGGCTTCATTAGTTTCATATGAGTACAGGGGCTCTTAGTAGTATGTCTAGCGATTAAACTTTTGTTAGAGACGCACGTTTGGTTATCTAATGGCTCATCATTAGGACTCTTTGAGAAGTCTTAATTCACTCCTATTTCAGTGCTGGCTTTTAGTTCCTCAGTTTTGTTTGTTCAAATGTATGGTTTGTGGATAGCATTCGTTTTCAATGGATGGGACTTTTCCGTTGAATTTTTGCTGATTGTAAATTTTCTTTTACTGTCATCTTAAAGATGGGGACCTTTAAATCTTAGTGCAATGGTGTTGTTAGAAGGACATTAAAACCATCTTGGTGTAGCCTAGTGGTCAACAAGGGCCAATATAAATGACAAAGGGTTTAAAAGGAATGGGTTCAAACCATGGTGGTTACCTACCTAGGATTTAATATCCTATGAGTTACCCGAGCAACCAAATGTAGTAGGATCATGTGGTTTTCCGTGAGATTAGTCGACGTGCACGTATGCTGGCATGGACACTCACCGATATTAAAAAAAAAAAAGAAGGGCATTAAATGAAAATTTACCTTAGGATGTAAAGGATCAAGATTTTCTTTCCTCCTTCTCATAGTCCTTTAATTATAGGGTATTTTGAGCAAAATTTTGTAAAAAAAATGGAGACCGGATAGTGCCGGAATCTGCACTGCCCTAGAATATGGGTTTAAGGCAAGATGAATCGGATCTAATGGACAATGGTAAGTAAGAACTAAGGTTTTTTGTTGAAAAATCATGCTCAAGAAGCTTACTGGATTTTTGACAAATTTCTTTGCTGGAAGTTGCTGAAATAAGGCTGGAAAATGGGAAGAAATCCAAACACTGTGGTTGCTTATTTCGGGACAGAAAAAAGATGAACTATTTCTTTGTTTTATTATTCATCGTTGTCATCTCATGATGGAGATCTGAAATATGTGAAGGGAGTGTATTTGAATTATTGGTTTGCTTCTTAAATTTATGGTTTGGGCTATTTTTGCTTTGGAATATTACTCTTCTCAACTGTTCTTGTTATGATTAGCATGTGGTCTTGTCACATATCTGTCGTTATTGGACTTGGATATTACAGTTGGCTTAATCGAAAATTTAAGACGACCGAATATTTACTGGTATGATTTGTCACTTTAATTATTTTTGATATATTTCACTTTCATTTACAACTTCAGGTCATCCCGGACTCAATATCTGGCTTAGAAAATCTTGAGGAGCTGAATGCCTCATCCAATCTTCTTGAGTCATTGCCCGACTCGATTGGCTTATTGCAAAATCTGAAACTCCTGAATGTCTCTGCGAACAAGTTGCATTCCCTTCCTGACACAATATGCAATTGCAGGTACAAGATTTTACTAATTCATGAAAATACCATATTCCTAGCATTTTCTTCACGACTATCCAGTATCGACAGTCTCACATGAATTTATTCAGAGATATTTTAACATGCATTAATGGAGGATCTTGTGCTGCGAATTTGAGGACTTGTATTTTTTGTGTCTTAAATGCGTAGGTCTTTGGTGGAGTTAGATGTAAGCTTCAACAGTCTAACGTACTTGCCAACAAATATTGGCCTTGAACTGGTGAATTTGCAGAAGCTTGCAATCCAATTAAACAAGATACGGTCACTTCCCACTTCTGTTTGTGGTATGAGTTCTTTGCGTTACCTGGATGCTCATTTCAACGAGCTTCATGGCCTTCCTCAGGCAATTGGGAAATTGACACAACTTGAGTTTCTCAACCTAGCCAGTAATTTTACTGACCTTACTGAACTTCCTAATACCTTTGGTGACTTAACCAGCCTTAGGGAACTCGATCTTAGCAATAACCAGATTCATGCTCTACCTGATACATTTGGCCATCTCGAGAATTTAAAGAAACTAAACTTGGAGCAAAATCCTCTTATAATTCCGCCAACGGAAGTCGTAAACAAAGGACCAGATGCTGTGAGGGCATTCATGTCCAAGAGGTGGTTTGAAATCCTCGAGGAGGAAGATAGAAAGAGAACTCTTGAAATGGAAGAACAACAGGGACAGACTGGATGGCTGACACGAAGCACCTCTTGGTTGAAGACTTACGTTTCTGGGGTTACAGAGACCGTGTCTGGTTTGGTTACTTCTCCAAGAAGTCCAAGAGACCCTTGTCTTGATCAGCAGCTATAATCTGATGCAGCTCTCTCACCAATTTTTGTTGCTTCCTTCCCCCACGCTGATTTTGGGTCCTTGATGAGATATGCTTCGATCAGGTTCACTGGATTCTTTGTAGTGTCATGAGAACTGATAAACAAACCGAAATTATAAGAAAATTTTGTTTTAAGTTTGAAGGTTGGATGAGTCTGCATTCTGCAATTGTGCGTTTATATACTGCAAGTCTACAGCAATTGAAGAGTCAGGGAAAATGGTTCTGTTGTTATACAATTTTCCCTGGGTCATATCTATGGGCCCAATTGTACATTTCTCCTTCTAATAAGCATGTTTTCCCATCTAGCTTGATCTGAATATCTCTTTCACTTTCACTCTAATATATACTTTTTTAGATCAAAATTTTCCTTTTTGACTAGATGAATGGTAAGAAAGAAACTTCTAATTTTTCTGCAGATTCTCTCTTTGAAGTAATATATGATCATTTTTTTCAGAAAGAACAGTTCACTTCTAAGCCAGCGTTTTCATCGTTGCTAGAGCGTGGGCCACTTTGATCTTTTTTTATATATAAATGATAGAGAAAGAAGAGGTAGAGAGTATTTATTTTGATATCTTTTGATAGATTCTTCATGTATTGTTTATTTGTAGTTTACTTAGTCGGGTATGAACAAAAATTGACTTTTGAGGAAAGTAGAGAAGAGATCACGTATCAGAATAAATTATAGGAAATACGCGGATTGAATCATTACCCAGATCTTGTTATCGATAGCAGATCGTACTCTGACCTTTCCAAAAAAAAAAAGAAAAAGTAATTTTAGAAGGATCAATAATGCAGAAAGAGAAAGAGGGGCTGGTAATGTGTCACTCACCAGTCACCATTATATTTTAGCTGCGTTGGTGTCCCCTGGGTCGAAGATTTTCACTCCTTTGGGTTCGTAGTAGCTGTAAAATGTGAGTGATTAGAAGCCTTTATTGAAGTGTGGTCACAATTGTCGGGTTGTGTTTAAAGGAGAGGTGTGGGCGTGGCTTCAATTCCAGTCTCTGTTTTGAAGTTGGGACTGCCAGCAAACCAAAAAATGCAGCCTTTTTTTCTTCTGGCTGTGCGTTGTCCCGCCAACAAGCTTCACCTAGCATGCAAATTACAAATTACAATACAACTGAGAATCTTTTCCCCCGAAAATTCTCTTTAAGGTCAAACAAATGAAGGGTTTGTCCCCACTCTACCCTTTGAAAAATAACTAATACAATACAGATGGTGAGATGGTTTACTGTTGATCACTAAACTAATCCTGTGAGTGATTCACGTGCCCAAATTTGTGTATTAATTGAAGCTGGCAGCCACCCTGATGGATTGTCAAGTGGCAACGCCTCGGGATTGACTTGTTATTTATCGTCTTGTGTTCTTTAGCAAATCTACACCGATCGCTGTTGCTGTTTCTGTTGCAGACAGAGAGAGAGCGATGGATGGAGATGGCGACGCCATGAAGTTTGAAAGTAATAATCTTGAAGCCCATTTGCTGTTGGGTGAGCCGCAGAGGGATTTGGAGGTGGTGGGGGAGGTGAAGAAGCAGCTCACTCTGGCGGGTCCTCTGGTTGTGGTGAGCTTTTTGCAGTATAGTTTGCAGCTGATCTCCATTATGTTCATTGGCCATCTTGGGGAGCTCCCCCTCTCTGGTGCTTCCATGGCATTATCTTTCGCTGGAGTCACTGGCTTCAGTCTCTTGGTAACTAACTATACATGCCATTGCAAACCAAAATGTTTATCTTAAGTACTTGATTTTCCAAGCTCTTAAATATTTTGGCAAATTTTGTAGCTAGGAATGGGGAGTGCATTGGAAACACTTTGTGGACAAGCATACGGAGCAAAACAATACCACATGCTTGGCATCCACATGCAGAGAGGCATGGTGGTTCTTTCCATTCTGTGCATCCCCATCGCCCTTCTGTGGGCCTCCATCCCCCAAATCTTCACCCTTCTGAAACAGGACCCTTTGATTTCAGAGCAGGCTGGGATCTACGCCCAGTGGCTGATCCCCAGCATCATCCCCTACGGCCTTCTCCAGTGCCAACTCCGATTCTTGCAGGCCCAACACTTAACTTCCCCACTGCTTGTGGCCACTGCAGCCTCCAGCTTGATCCATCTTGTGGTGTGTTGGGGCCTTGTTTTCGGATGTGGGTTTGGCATCAAGGGGGCTGCTTTCTCCACTGCTCTTACTTACTGGATCAATGTCCTCATTTTGGGGTCCTATATTAACTTCTCCCCCGAGTGTCACAAGACTTGGACTGGCTTCTCCAAAGATGGAATCAACAATCTTGTTGGCTTCTTGGGTTTGGCAGTTCCTTCTTCTTTGATGGTCTGGTCAGTAACTAACTGTGACCTTGTTTTGTTTTATAAATTGGAAAGAGAGGATTCAATGTTGTACTCGTACTGTACCAGCTTGGAGTTCTGGTCTTACGAGTTCTTGGTTCTGATGTCGGGGGTTCTTCCCAATCCACAGCTGGAAACGTCAATGATGTCAATCAGGTTTGAGTTTCCAACTTTCCATCTCCTCTCCCCGCTGCTTTCAATTCTTTTTAAAAGTTGGTTTTGGTTTTGGGTGCAGCATAAGCACAAGTTCATTGGTGTTCAGAATAGCCTACGGATTTGGAAGTGCAGTGAGGTAAGAGTTAAGAGAGTTGTGTGAATTGAGAGTTGAAATTAATGTGTGGTCATGGTGTGTTTTAAGGGATTTGTTGGTAGCAGTACTCGAGTGTCGAATGAACTGGGGGCGGGGAAGGCGAAGGCAGCGGCGATGGCAGTGAGGGTGGTGGTGGTGTTGGGAGTGGCCGAGGGGATTGCATTAGGGGTTTTGTTAATTTCACTAAGAAACATATGGGGTTATCTCTTCACAAACGAACAGGAAGTGATCTCATATTTGAGTCTCATAATGCCAGTTCTCGCCGTTTCCAACTTCATGGACGCAGTCCAAGGCGTCCTTTCGGGTAGTTCTTCGATTATGACTGTCACTCTCGTAATCGAAAGAAATTTAAGTTTGATTTGATTTGATTTGATTTGCAGGGACTGCAAGAGGATGTGGATGGCAGAAGATAGGGGCATGGGTGAATCTTGGAGCCTATTACCTTGTTGGGTTGCCTTGTGCTATAATCTTCACTTTTGTCTTCCATTTTGGAGGGAAGGTACTTGATACAAAAATACTGGCCACATTAACAGCTTATTATTTTGTTTTTGCATTTCCCTTAATCATCCAGGGTGTTATTAGTCAGTATCAAGATGCAAGTATTTTTGTTGTACCATTCATATTTTCGACTTCTAAATTCGAAAATAAGACATCCAGATAACCTTAGGATTTTACTTAGATTTTATTAGAAGATAATCTATTGGCCTTGGATTGGAAGGAAAATACTAAGCTACTGGTAAATTTTGGAAGTGAAATTTTGAGCATCAACAAATTAAACAATTTATTAGCCTCCACTCACTCCCAACTACCCTCCATTTGTGAATAAAGAAAATTTCACATCAATTATCACTTTTTCTTTCTTTAAAAAATTAATATCAGATGACAAATTAATATAATAATGGACACGAAAGAGTGAATTAATGGAATAAAAAAAATAGGAACGACCATCAAAATTGCATGTTGTGAACTTTTCACAAAAAGCCACTTTAATTAATAATTAATTACCCAACCTACTTTGATTTTGATTCACAAAATTTTGTGTTAGGAATAATAAGAAAGTGAATTTGCAGGGGCTATGGATGGGAATAACATGTGGAAGTTGTTTACAGTCCGTGCTCCTCCTGTTCATTACCTTCCGCACAAACTGGGACGACCAGGTAATTTATATTTCCCGACTTCCTATTCTACCCTTTTCCTTATTTTTCTCCATTTTATTCATAGTTTAATTTTCTTCTTTTATCAGGCAAGGAAAGCGAAGGAACGAATGATGTATGCCTATGCTCCAACCCTTTTACAATAAATAAATAAATAAATTAATTAATTAATTAAACAAATCCTTGCAACCCCGTTTGATTTTTAAATTAAATGGTGGATGGACCAATGCTATATTAATTATTATCGCATATCTTGAGCAGTTGCATTTTAATTATCATCTAGTCCCGTTTTGCCCTCATAATGTATGCTTATTTTGCCTTCTACAAATGGCTAATTTAAAATATTATAATCTATTAAGTTAAAAGTTAAAAGTTATGAGTCAGAAAATTCTCAGCAAAAAGAAGAAGAATTAAAATTATATGGGCACATGCGGAAGGTTGGAAGTTAGTGTGTAATTGGCAGTTGACTTCTTTTAATGAAATGTCATTAATTATCAACTCCCAACTCTTTATTATTCGTTCAACCAAAAATAATAATAGTTAACTTTTATTTCTCTTGCAAAATCATTCATTTCATTTATTAAAACTAAAACCAACCCAATCTTACAATTCTAAGAGGATAAAATAAGTTTGATCTTTAAAATTGTATAATTCTACTTCAAACAAATTTCAGAGAAAAATATTCTATTGGTATTTGATTTGAGTTTTCAGCTAATTGTTATGAGTTTAGGGTCATAAATATCCGTCCAAATATCGACAAAATGTCATTATTATGTACATAACATTAATGTTAATTGAAATACTTTTTATGATTTTTTAAATTTTCTAACTTTTACAGAAGTATCTATTCTATCCATATTTCCATGAAATTTAGACAACAATTACCTTTAAAATTTTTGGTTTATTTTAGTGCTTCAAACAAACCTTGGGACAAAACGATACTTTTTTAAAAAAGTCAGTGTATTCAATCTCTATAATATGGACTTTATATGTTATGTCAAATAAATCTCCAACATTATTCGCATGCATTTATATGGTATGCCTGGTATGGCGACTATATAATTTAAGGTTCGAATCTCCGAGCATATTTTATTAGTCAAACTTATTAAACTACATGACTATAGTTGATTTTAGATAAGTTAATGATAAATAGCTTGAAAAATGCATGGCCTATTAGATAGAAAGATTTGTTATAACTTTGAAAAAAATTTAGAGGTCTAAACCGGTAATTTTTTTTTTTAATTTAACAAAGAGAATATTTTTCATATAGAATACTAAAATTTAAGCAAGGATTTCAAAATTTTGGTCCCAATATAATATGAAATATGACAGTTGAAGAAGAGTAATAGAATTATTTGATCCCATAGGCCAAAAATCATAATGATGTTGAGCAGCTTCCCATGTGCCGCACATGGCTGCCAATTCCCTTCTCAAACACCAATCTTTAAACAAAATTGAAATAATTTTAGCAATCAAATCAAATTAATAAAATGGGAAAGTTGCATAAAAATCACATACTCTGACTCTGATTCTTCTTTCTCAAGTAATTCAGCAGAAGAATGTCGAGACCCACGACGGCGACGTTTTGTTTGTCGGCGATTTTGCTCTTGCTTTTTTCAGGTCTCTGTATCGTCATTTTCCGATGTGATTTGATGGGGCGATGGGTTCCCATTGTCGGCTTTTTGGTGCTCGCCGGAGCCGCACTGGTGGCCGCCAGAGCCACCGTCCTCGCCTGGATCACTGTGTTGGTGCTTTTAGTATTCGCCGGAAACCGGCGCCGGGTTCTCGTCAAACAGGGGAGAGAGATCACCGCCGACGTCGCCAGCTACTTGGCCGGCGTCGTTGTCAAAGAAAGAGGCCTCGCCGCCGTCGCCTTCGCCGCCCTCTGCAGCTTCGTCGCCGTCGTTCGCTCGACGGAGACCGATCAACTTCCTGTTTTCGGTTAATCTCATAAATCACTCCGAAGCTCATCGGAATTTTTTCCCCCACGAAATTGGCTGAAAAAATCTGTTTTTTTTTTTGGTTAAAAAGAAATGTCAATTACTTTGTTTGTGTAAAATTATTAACACGTTATTTATATTTAGGTTAAACTCTAAATTTAGTCCATAAATTTATTTAGTTCGTTGTTTACATTCTCCAACTTTTAATCCGATTCTAATTTCTATTGTTAGTATTTTTTTTGAGAAAAAAAAAATACTAACAATAGAAATTAAAATCGGATTAAAAGTCTATTGTTAGTATTATTGCTTAATTAATGTTGATGGAAGCTTATTAATTAGATTAATAGGCGATGATTCATTTTCAAATCAAATATTCCAAAAAAATATATATATTCTACTATCATTTCCATCCTATCAATTATTAAATAACAACAAAAATTAATATTTATTTTAAAAAAATCACTTATTTTTTAATATAGCATAGACGTAACTTTTTTCAATATACTTTACATTACATTTAAGTTAAGTTAGATCTAGATTGAATTAGTCTAGTTAGGTAAAATTTTAAACCTTATATTTAAATTAGATCTTGATTGGATTAGTCTAGTTAGGTAAAATTTTAAACTTTATGCTATCTTTCGAAATAAATATTTATTTTATACTATTTATAGAATTACCTCTTTGTTTTATCATGTTATGTTATCTAATTTTGTACTACATCATAATAATATCAATGATAAGTCTAATCAATATATCATAGCAACATTTAATGGTTAAAGCTAATGACGTATGTTTATTTTTATATCCGTGATAATCACATAAGTTGATGAGAACGATAATTAAAATTTAGATACGTAATGAGAGATAGACAAAGACGTAATTGGAATACTAATAAAGTTATTTAAATTATTTTTTAGGTTTAATAACATGAAGCAAATATGTGGATGAGATTCTGTTTAATTTTAATTTTTCTATGTGAGGAGTGTTGGTGAATGGACCACAGGCTTGATAACACATTTCCAACAAAAAGGAAGTCGCTGTTGTGAGAAATGATTGGATGTGTTTTTTTTTCATATGACCATTTCAATGTTATTTTCCAAAAAAAAAAAAAAAATTTTCTTTTTACTGCTTTCCTTATTGCAAATTTCAACGTTTGGTTCAAACTTCAAATTTTCGATTTAAAAATTAATTTATTCCTAAAAATGTTATATGTACTGCAATATTGGAAAATTTATCTTTTTCATTATTTGTTGCAATTTTATGCCATGCCAATTGAAGTGATTTTTTTTTTATTTTTACTTTAGCCAAACTTAAAAAATAAAAACAAAGTTTTAAAAGACTAGTTTGTTAGTTTTTTTTTTTAATTTTGAGTTAGATACTTTAAAACATTTTAAAAAATAGATAACAAAGTAAGTAATACAGAGTGAGAATGATATTTATAAACTAGAGTAGAAAAAGTATAAAAAGAGTTATCGATCTGGTTTTAATTTTGTTTTCGACAATTATGATTATAAATGGAAGGAAAAATATCTGAATTAAAATCTATAAAAGAAATATAGTAATACCATCATGAATACAATACAAAGAACGATTCAACGAGGTAGTCAACATGAGCTAGACAGCGGAAGCACTCATCTAAAAGCCTATAATCTTTTTATAGAAATGCATTTAAATTTTGAAAATTTTCAAATACCATGAAGATTGGATTTTTTGTGTTACAGAATCGTTAAAAAAAAAAAAAGAAGGTTGAGTTGTACGATGTAAAACAAGGTCTAAAAATAGCAAAGTGTGAATGAGTGGCGATAACAACAAATAATAAATAGTTGGTTTAACCAACAGGACCCACTTGATTGGGCATCCCATATTCCTAATGCAGTCTTCTTCTCGTGAATTTACAAGAATCAGACCCTCCTAAACAAAAAAAAAAGTCGATATTTTTATGATATTTGGACCAATTTGGACTGAAACAGCCAGATTTGAAAAGGAAATAAATAGTTTGACTCAAAACTCGAGGGATCCAATCGAAATGAGAAAAGGGTCAACATAATCTCGAGGATAAGATGAATTAGATGTGTTAAAATGATGGGTTTGAAATGGGGAATTGGCAAATGATTAATTTTGCAATCCCCCATAAAAGTTTTGCCTTTAGTTTTAAGGCTTTAATTGAAGTGAAACACACGAACGGGGAAGAGGTAGTCCAGGGCCAGGCAATTCCCTATGCAGTGGCTTTGTCTCCACGTTCAAAAGATCAGTTTCCATGTGCTCTTCATTAGTTTACGGCTCCCACACTCTTTATTACTCTTTTTTTTTTCTCTAAATTTATTTCCCTTTTCATAAACCCCTCTTTCTCTCTCTCTCTCTCGCTCTCCAGTACCCATTTCATCTGATTGTGTCTGCAGATCGAGGGTTATGTGTTCACCGCGATTAAATATACTCAAAAACCTATCAGCCCAATTTCAGTTTGAGCTCCATTATGGGGCATAAAATTAATGCTCTCTGATTCTCAACTTTCGGGGGCTTTCCGATTGGTTCTCCCCTTCTACTTGCTTCCCTTTTTGGGGATTTTTCTCCTTTTTTCCCCATGATTTTTTAAGCAATCCCTCTGCGGCTTTGTGGGTGTTGAAGAATATGAGGAACTTCTCCCTTTTCCCTCCTCCACGACACATCGGTCATCCAACTTTTCGATTGATTTCTGGCCCTGTTTTTGAGGTGTTCTTGTAGGCAGCACAAAGTACAATCGAAGCTCTCAATCATGTATTCTATTATTTCCCCTTTTCATTTGAGCTTATCCACTTGAAGATTACTGAACATTTTGATTCATTCCCTCTCTCTTTTAGTGATAATGCATACTGAATTGCTAGACTTCTGTGATTGACTTCTGTAGAAACATGGAAGCTGGGAGTAGATTTTACTCTGCTACGGATGAGTTCAGATTGGAAGCGAAATGGCTGATTGATCCCAAACATCTCTTCGTCGGACCTAGAATTGGAGAGGGAGCTCATGCCAAAGTTTACGAGGGCAAGTATGAACTCTTTGGAGATTTTTACTGGTTTCTGGGGTTTTGATTTTCTCCCAATTTTGCTTTGATGATTCTTCCAATTTGGTTGGCAACTCTAATATCTCGAGATCTAGAAATTCTTTTCGTATTTAATCAGAATTTCTACATGGGTTCTGCATTTTCATAAACTGAATGAGTTATTTCTAGCTGTTGATTCAGTTGTCCTTTGTATTTGGAATCCCAGAGTTCTGTGGGGATCAAAGTATAGCCTCGCAGTTTGCTATGTTTAACTGATGAATCACCAGTTTTTGTTCTCAATGTGCTTCAATTTTGTTTGCAGTGTGCTATGTTTACTAGTTTTATCTTGCGCTTACGCTTTATTTCACTGATTCCATTCAGATATAAGAACCAGACTGTGGCTATCAAAATTGTTCATAAAGGGGAAACAACTGACGAGATTGCAAAGAAAGAAGCTCGGTTTGCTCGAGAGGTTGCAATGTTGTCTAAAGTTCAACATAAAAATCTTGTCAAGGTTTGGTTCCATCCCAATCTACTGAGATTTTGTTTCGATCCTACATCTTCTGTATTATTTTACTTACAAATTATGTTCATTAACAATGTTTTTGAAGTATGCCATGAATGATTTAAGATTCATAATGTTGGATCCTTGTGTATCAACAGTTCATTGGTGCCTGCAAGGAGCCTGTAATGGTGATAGTAACCGAGCTTTTATTAGGAGGGACCTTACGAAAGTACCTGCTGAATATGCGTCCACGGTGCTTGGACACACACGTGGCAGTTGGTTTTGCACTCGACATTGCTCGTGCTATGGAATGCCTGCACTCTCATGGGATCATTCACCGCGATCTGAAACCTGGTACACTTTTTCCATCCACCAGATTATTCCTGCCGTTCCAAATGCTCTGTTACCAAACGTTTTCAAGTAATTATTGCATTTGTAATAATTTTGGTAGAACTTAAAATCACTGTAGAGTGCATCGCCGTTGGTTACTTTCTTAATTTCAAGATAAAGATCAAGTAACTTTTAGGCAGATGTTGGAGCTTAGTAAAGCATTTGTACATTCAAAATATCGACTTGGTCAGTTTCAATCATGGTGGTCGGTTTTTTAATTTTAAGTTTCACCCCTAGGCCGATGCCCTTCGCCTACTTGCTTGCTTGAATTCATTGCTTTCCTTACCAAGAACTTGACCTTACAAGGATATGATGTTTTCTCGAGTTCTACCTCCGCGTCCTTAGGAGACCGAGAACTCGAGGTAATTGGCTAGTTTGTCCATCACTTGCTTTTAGTCGCCAAACCACTTCAATAAGTGACGTGAAAAGATTTTTGGCATGAAAGGCATGCTCAAGGCCTCCATCTTCTTCTATCATCATCCAAGGATGATTAATGTGTTGAGCCTGAAATCTGTTTTAATGTTTTGGCAGAGAACCTATTGTTGACTGCAGATCACAAAACAGTAAAATTAGCTGATTTTGGTTTGGCAAGAGAAGAGTCATTGACGGAGATGATGACTGCAGAGACGGGGACGTACCGTTGGATGGCTCCAGAGGTGCTTGTTTTAGGAAATATGGTTTGGTTGTATGCATTCTGGTTGCTACTTGAGAAGAATGTTTCAAAGTAGCTTAATTGCATATTGTTATATGATGTCAGTTGTACAGCACCGTGACACTGAGGCAGGGGGAGAAGAAACATTACAACCATAAAGTGGATGCCTATAGCTTTGCCATTGTGTTATGGGAACTGCTACATAACAAGTTGCCATTTGAAGGCATGTCTAATCTTCAGGCAGCATATGCAGCTGCTTTTAAGGTAACCAATTCCTTCTTATGAACATCTATTTGCCACCATGTCGTCACTCTGATCGATGGATTTTCGGTCGTTTCAGAATGTGAGGCCTAGCGCGGAGAATCTCCCGGAGGAACTAGCCGATGTTCTAACATCGTGCTGGCAGGAGGATGCAAATGCTCGTCCAAATTTCACCCAAATTATCCACATGTTACTCAATTACCTTTACACCATATCACCCCCCGAGCCCGTGATTCCTTACCGAGTTTTCACTTCTGAGAATGCGGTGTTTCCTCCCGAGTCTCCTGGAACAAGCTCGCTGATGGCAGTCCGTGATGATTCAGGGGACACCCCAAAGGCAAAAATGGAAAATAAGCCCAGAGGTTGTTTCTTCTGCTCCAATGACTGTTACTAAGCTCTAGAATGGTGGAAGAAAAAGCAACAGAAGCTAAGTGCAGATTAGGCAGAGGAATAACCTGTTTTGTATCTAACTAATTATGCTTCCCCACCATGTATCAATGTGTAGGTGGTTTTACTTTTAGTTATGTTATTTAGTAACACAGCCTAAGCCTTACATCATATCATGGTACAAATAGAATGGAAGATCATCCTCATGCTTGGATGTAATATTTTGAAGATTCCACTTCAAATCATTGCTACCAGTAAAGGATCAATAAATTCCACATGCTGAATTAATGCTGCTCCATTATCTACATATATAATATGTAAGATTTTTCTTTTCTTTTCTCCCTTTTATTTATACTTTCAATATCCATGATCTAATAAGATATGTGTAAGATTGCAGATATATAAACAAATTAGTAGCCTATTATTGGGCTCAGTAAACATCAACATGATAGTCCCTATTGTTGTTCTTGTGCAGATTATTCATCGAAACAACAATCACAAGTGATCAGAAGAGACTTGCCTCCAAATTCTCTCAAACAACAAACCATCGGTCTCACCAATAGTCATTGCAGGAGCAAAGACCGTCTTTGAAATGATGAAAACGATTCCTATCCCTAACAATGATCGTTCTATCAAAGACCCGCGATATAACTTTTGTTGCATTGTGACAGTCCCTGCACATCCTTAAATTCTTTGAAATTCTAATGATGGTTCGAGGAGGTGTTCGAATAAGACCATAAGCAATGGCTAGCTTTTCACTATGATGCGACACTGAAGTTTCCTTACTGTCTTCCTCAGCCTCTAGTCTAGCATCCTCTATGTTGGGCACGTA
This sequence comes from Momordica charantia, assembly GCF_001995035.1. Next base: position 660,151 of record NW_019104494.1, on the reverse strand, counting down.
TCCAAGTAATCTGATCCGTTTCATCATTTCGTCTAATGCATTGTGTATTTCCTTAGAGTGAGTATGCTGTCCATCTTCAGAAAAAAACTCATGTACTACACCATCAAGCTCAATCAAACTACAACCTGGTGTCTTCTTAATCTCCTTCTCTTTTATCAGAGATCTTACCCTCAGTGCATCCTCAACCCTACCAGCAAAAGCATAAGTATTTGATAAAAGAATGTAATCTCCACTATGAGCAGGCTCCAATTGAGTTATGTGTTCCAATGATTTTTCTGCCATTTCTACATTTTTATGAGCTCTGCAGGAAGCCAAAAGTGTCCTCCAGACAACAGCATTGGGTGGGATGGGCATGTTATCTATGAACTGATAGGCTTCTTCAAGTAACCCAGCTCGCCCAAGAATATCAACCATGCAACCGTAATGCTCAATCCTTGGCTCAATATCAAAATCTCTTCCCATGCTATTGAAAAGATGACGACCCTGATCGACCAGACAAGCATGGCTACAAGCAGAAAGAACACCAATGAAAGTTACATCATTTGGCTTTACATTGTTCTCTCGCATCAAAGAGAAGAAGTCGAGAGCCAGTTTCCCCTCTCCATTATTGGCAAGGCCCTGAATTAATGCTGTCCATGTAAACACATTTCTGATAGGCATTTCCCTGAAAACTTCAACTGAGCTATCTGTATACCCGCATTTAGCATAGAAATCTATCAGCTGAGTTCCAAGAGTAACAGTGAGCTTCATCTTCTTCTTTTTGATGTAGAAATGAACCCACTTACCGGTTTCGTATGCTCCCAGCATGGCGCATGAATAAAGTACACTGACCATTGTTACCTCGTTCGGATCCACTTTTGCCTTCTGCATCTCATGGAACAGATTAAGAGCTTCTTTACAGCGGTCGGCTTGAGCATAGCCTGATATCATTGCACTCCATGCAACGACATCTCTTTTATGCATTTTGTCGAACAACTTCCAAGCAGTATCAACTCGACCACATTTAGCATACATATCAATCAGCGAAGTTGTTAAACTACGGTTTCCTGTTAGCCCTTTTGACACTATATACTCACCAATCAACTCACCCAATTCTAGGTCAGCCAATCTTCCACAAGCCATCAGCACGCTGATCATTGTAACATCATCAAATTCAATATGCAACTCCAGCATTCTTTTAAAAAGTTTCACGACCTCATGCCAAATCCCATTCTTCGTATAACCAGACAACATTGAATTCCACGCAATTACGCCTCGTTCAGACATTCCATCAAACACCCGACGTGCAATCCCAACCTCCCCGCAATTCGCGTACATATGGATCAAGGTGTTCTCCACAAACTCATTTGGCTTGCGCCCAGATTTCAAAATCTGCGCGTGGACCTGTTCGCCTTCCCTCAGCGCTCTCATTCTGGAGCATGCCTTCAAGACACAAGAGAAAGTGAATCCGTCGTGTTCTACCGAGTTTTCATGCATTTTCTTGAACAGAAGGAAGGCATTATGAGGCGATTGCTTGAAGGAAAGGCCCCTGATCATAACATTGTAAGCCGACGATTCGGGTCTGTCGATATGATTGAAAATCGAAAGGGCGTAATCTATGGTGTTGGGAAGGAGTAAAGCCGCGGACTCGAGAACCGCTTCCGTAATGGTGGGGTCGAGAAGACGGCGAGTTTTGACGAGGTGCGCGTGGACTTGGTGGAGATCTTTGGGAGTTTTGCATTGCTGTAGAATCAAAGTTTTGGGATTTTCTGGGAATTGGGAGATATGGGTTATGGTAGTTACAGAGTTCGCCGGAAAGCAAGCCAGTGCCGACGCCATTGGAGTGGAGACTGGAGCTTGGAAGATCCTAAATTTGATAATATACGAATAGTTCGTTTCAAGCCAGTGTAAATACTACTCCCTATCCTATTTTGAAAATGCTTCTGTTCATAAACAGAAAGAAAGAAAGAAAATGGTCATGAATAAGTGGCAAACCTTAGCCAAAGGAGAGAAAATCCTCCTATTCATAAGCATAGCTAAATTTATGATGTGTTTTCAGATCTACATTTACTCGATCAAAAATCACGACCCAACTTCCAACTTTTGGAATCATGACACACAACACCAAAGGCCTCACATTTCTTATAATTTTTTGATACAATTGTGCAATTTAATGCTTAATATAAGCGTCAGGAATTGTGGATACAAGCAGTACAAATTCAAATGGGAGCTCCAGCTTTTTGTATCCAGCTTACGATATTATGAGTCCTGTAATGATTTGATTGTACAGTGATTGCTAAACCCTCTCAAGCTAACAAACTATTTGAAATGTTTGCAGACTGAAGTTTAGATGAATCGAAAGCGGTTCAGTAAGTTTTCATGGCACAACAAGTTCATTTGCTACGCAAGTTCTCTGCATCAAATATGAATCTGAAAGAAGATGATGGCAAATGGCAACACAAATGGAGAATGTAAACACAAGTACAGACTCCGAAGGAAGATGGAAGGAAGAATGAAGACCAGACTGGCTATTCGTTGTTGTGCAAAATTAGATACTTTAACAGGCAGATAATTATGATGAGTGTATTTGCCAATGAATCGAACTGATTTGAAGAATCAAAAGGGTGAAGGCCATGGCATGAGGAAACCTCTTTTCCTCCACAACAACTACAGGGCCACTGGTTTTTCACAAATCAAAGCAGCCATATCAGAGAATTCAGAAAATGCATGGCCTAATTGAATCCCATGACTTAAACAACTAGATCCACAGCCATAAGAAACTAAATCTGATGTGTTGTTAATCTTTTGTACTATGTGATGATTAAGTTCCAACTTCCAATGGTTTGGAGGAAGATTTAGTAGCATCAGTGCTTTTGCTTTCTGCAGATCCAAAGAGCTTACAGACTTCACTATGCTTTCTGATGTGATGTGGGCATTTGAAGAGAAGATCTTTGGCCTCAGAACATCTGCCTTCATTGAAAAACGAATTAAAAACATGAAGGTAGGCAGACACGGAAGGATATTCTTTTGAGCTCAGAACCTTCAAAAAGTCAGCAGCGTCCTCCACTGTACCAAACTTGGAGATATATAGAACAAATGGTTCCGAAAAAGGCGGGTAGTTTTGTTTCTTCATTAAACGAAGGAGGGTAATTGCTTCCTCAAGCTTCCTTACTTCTAGAAGCTTTTCGATTAGCTGTTTGTATGTCGCCTGCCATGGCCTCAAATGAGCCTTATTCACCAACTCAATCAGCAACTGGTACGCACCATCTAGCTTTCTCTGGCCAAGGAAACCATCAATCAAGACATCCAAAAGATCGGCGTCTGGATCGCAGTTCCTCTCTATCATCTTTGCAAAACAAACTAATGCCTTATCAACTTCATTGGTAGTACAGTGTCCTTGAATTAAAATGGTCCAAGTCTTGATATCAGGAATGCATCCTTCTGCTTCCATTTCATCCAGCAGCTTACAGGCTTCCTCAAGTCTCCTAGCCTTGCAAAGTCCAAATACCAGTTGGCTGTATGTAACATTGTCAGGCTCATACCCTGCATTTCTCATCGACTTCACAATATTCTCCGCTTCATCGAACTTTCCTGCACTTGTCAACGACCTATGGATTCCATCGTAAATGGCTTTGGAGAGACTGTACCCTGTTGCCTCATATTTCTTGGCCACTCTAAATACCAAGCTCAAATCTGGATTATCACTGGCAGATATACTCCGCAAAAGCACGCTGCAATCCTGCAATGAGGGTCGGTATGGCCCATCCATCATAAGCTCATAAAGCTTGACAGCTTCACCCATCATCTTGCTCCTCTGAAACTGCCTCGATATCTTTATGTAAGTGTCAATATCGATCTCGTGACCAGCATTCTTCATTTCGTCAACCACACCCCAAAATGCCTCGATCGAGTCATCCCGTCCAAGAACCCTGGCAATTGCATTGTATGTAACTGTGTTGTGATCAAAATCCAGTCTACAACCAACCCAATGGAAAAAGCTCAAGGCTTTCAGTGGAAAATTTCGAAGTTCCTTCAACGCTCTAATTACAAAGTTATCCGATAATACAATGCCAAGCCCTTCAAGGTTTTCAGCAACATCGCTACTCCACTCTGACCCTAAAACAATGTTAACCACCTTCTGCACCACACTATCCATGGCATTTTCTTGCAGCATCCGATTGTAAAAATGGGTCAAAGCCGTGGCATCTGCGGCCTTCTTTGCCCTCCTTAAGATTCCCAACATGGTCAAATATGTTTCCTCATCCAGGTAAAATCCCCGTTCTTTCATTACCCTTAATGTGATCCAAAACTGCTTCATCGACTCATTTTGAACAAAAATCCTAAGCAAAATGCTATAAATCGAAGAACTTTGGGTAAACCCATTTTTCCCGCAGGCCCAATTGAAGAAACCCGAGGCTTTTTGGGGTTCTTTATCTAGTCTTTTCAAAACATAGACGACAGTTTCGTGTGTCAGGGTAGGGTTCAAAGTCTCTAATTCGTTTTCTAAATCTTGTGACCAATCGTTGGCCAAAACAAACTGGAGAAGCGAATGGGGCTTGGACGAGAAAAACAGCAATGGATGAGTACTTTTGAAATCGAGAAAATGGGATCGATGAGAAACAGAAGTGGGTGAAAATCGAGTCACCTGGGGATATAGCGACCGAGTCGATGAAATCTGAGCTGACAGGAACGAGTTTGCTAGTCTGAGAGACGTCAGAATCGCGGTTCTTCTCGTCATGTTGCCTCAGGGAAACGCCACACGACGTTGAAGAAGAAAGAAAATAACTCCGAGCATAGGTTTTTAGAGGGTTTAAGCCTTATGCGGAAGGGCTGGCGGGTCGGGTCGGGTTTCACAATTTCATTTGGTAAAGATTTTCATTTTAATTTTATGTGCACATAGTCCTAGGACCTTCTCATTTCCATAGGATGTCGATTCATTCATCTAGCTACCTTTATTGATGTAGAATGATCAATCCACCTGATAAAAAGGAGTGAGATATGGGAACGAAAATCAGTTTGACGCTCAAGTCAGTGATAATACTAGATATAGTTTGAAGATGAGCTAATTCTAATATCAGAAATGATATCTGTATTTATAAGCAGAATCTAGTGAATTTAATATCTCGATACATTTGACAAAATTACCATATTACAAATTACATATGGTTACAGACTCAGATACCTTAACTCGAACCTCTAGAGTTCTTTTAAAGTTATTAGTGACCGAACTATTTTCTTTTACTCGTATTGAACTTATAGTTCAGTCACTGTTGGTCTTCAAGGTATTATCTATAGATTACGTGAGAAGACCTGTTATTCTTCTTTCACGTGGTTGGCCATATTTTATCCGGCCATATTTTATCCTCCAACAATCTCTATGCTAGATAACACAAAGCTACCCACTCTTCTAACTTATCATGAGCAAATGTTGAACTTTTGGCTTGTGAGATTGAAGACTAACCCATTGGGTATAATAGAAGACTTTGTGCCAAACTTAAAAGTCTATAGCATGTTATTAGATAATTGTTATTTAGTTTCACACGATTTGATAAATAATAAATAGAAAAAAAAAGTTAAAGATATTATTTTGTTCTCTATACTTTTAATTTTAGTTTATTTTGGTCCTCTCATTTTTAAAATGTTCATTTTGGTCCATATATTTTCTACTTTCTTTCTTTTTAGTCATTGTATTTTTAAAATGTTCGTTTTGGTTCCTGTATTTTAAAAGATGACAATTTTAATCCCTATTTGCAAAATAAATTTAACACAAATTATACATACAACGAAAATCCTTTAATATAAAGTTATTGTTATATTTCAATAAATATATTTGAGTATAGTGTAGTGTTGAAATTGTGATAGAAAAAAGAGATTAAAAATAAAATTAAGGGATCGAAATAGTAATTTTTTAAAAGTATAATGACCAAAATGAATTTCTTAAAAAGTATATGAATTAAACTGAACTAAAATAAAAAATGTAGAGACCAAAATGAACCAAAATAATATTATAAGTTAGAAAAAAAATAGACAACAGGATAAACTTAAAAAAAAGTACTAAGAGTGTCGTAATTTACGAAATCTAATTTCATATACTCTTTGTTCATAAAATATCAATTATTCTTATTGTGAAAAAAAAAACCTGATATATTATTTGACAAAACATTATCTAATATGGTATAAATGTACAATGTTACAAATAAATGAAGGAAGACGGGAGACCATGAATAACCGAATAACATTGCAGCAAAAGCGAGCATACTTCGACAATAATTGACATATATCTTCATTCACATATGTTGTACTAAAAAAGAGGCATCGCATAGTCAACAAGAACATAATTTAGTGGTGATCATTAGAAAATGAAAGGTGAAATAAGTTTTAGATCGTGAAATAAATTTTAGATCGTACTTTCAACTTTCATTGTTTTTAGTTCTTTTACTTTCGAAATATTTGTTTTATGATCTCTATATTTTAAAAAGGGATCAATTTGGTAATTTTTTTACAAATTTTTAGCACAATAAAAATTGTTGGAGGACAAAATACGACCTATCACGTGGGGTGTTATAGAAAGTCATTTCACGTGACATTCATCTGATATTTTAGGAGCCAAATAGATATGATTGACGTTTTAAACTCGATCAAGAGCGTTGTTTTATGGCACAACTCCACTGACTATGCGAAGACTTACTCCCAACTTATCATATACGAGTTGGCTGCAACAACCTAACCAACTTGGGTAACGGTCTAATAAACTAGACCGATACAGTCCATCTTCAAATCCAATATAAATAGCAACACATTTTCATACAAAGATATGCAATATAATTCCTCGTTTGGAGAGGTATGGATCAGATTTTTACTAACTTTAGAGTCAAAGTATTGGTTTTGTTTCGACATGTCTTTCCTCACATATATCGCTATGTAAAACTCGATCACGTCCACCTCACATGCACTTTCAAGAAAATCAGAAATGGACATAAACAAAAACACTTAATTCAAATTTATGACTGCATTCTAACAAAATTTATTGAGTAAGTGATTGTCATGCTAAAATTATGATGGAAAGAAATGAAATAAAATGAAAACGAACAGACGAAACTGAGTAATTTTTAAAATTACAGCAATCAAAACGAATATTTTGAAACGAACAAAAATAGAATGAAAGGAGGGTTAAAAATACAAAAATAAATACCCACATTGTGAAAGTAACTAAATGAATAAAAATTGAAAAATACAAATTCTAAAATAATGAAAAAGAAAATACAAAAATTGGATCAAAATAATATTTAAAGTTAATATGGACGAGTGAGTGGGAAGAAGGTGGCCGGCACGGTAGGACATGTGTCAGCAACAGGCTCCACCTCCATTGGCTTCAACGCAAAGTTTCGACCGTCTAATAAATTTTTTTGATTTTTTTTTCCAAAAAGTGCCCTATGCTACAGTTACCCTCCATGCGTGACAGCCATACTACGTGTCCTCTTTTCATAGGCCAAGCGCCAATTGGGTGTCTGAACTCTAAGCCATTTGTGGACTTTGAGCCACCAAACACACAGTACTGGCCGTTGGATTTAGAACAGACTAGATTCTGATGATAAACCCTAGATTTTAGAGGAGACAACAAAAAATCCTACTCGAAAATCCCCCCTCACTTTTTCCTATTTTCCTTTAATCAATTTCAAAATGTTAATAAAGGGAGCTCTTTTCTCATCATGATAATGGAAAGTTAAATAACTTAAATTAATGAACTGCCCATATGAATCCAAAAACCCAAGATTGATTTTGAAATAATGATTTTATTATCTTTTCACAAAGGCATATATATGTTCACGAAATAATCAACTCATTATTATGGTACCATTTTCATGTCAATATAATTATAAATTTACAAAATTCCAATACATATTTTAATTAGAAACTTTCAACTTAATTCACTCATTCTCTCTCTAATCAATCTTTTTGAAAGCTTTTTTTAAGTGAAAATTCGAACTTACACTGTATTAATCAGATGTAGATATCTTAACTAGTTATCCTTTCGATTTCTATATCGAACATATACTTATGAAGTTGTTTCAATTTATTGATTGACACTAAACCTAGATCTCTACCCTTGATAAATGAATCAATAATTTCTCCTCGAGCTCAATCATGTACTATTTACATCAAAACCCTAAAAAATGAGAGCTCGAGTGGAACAGAACAAGCGATGTCGAGTCAAGAGCATCTTCATTCCTATATAATAAAAAATAGTGGATCATGTCTTTCAAGTCACAAGATATATTAATTAAGAATTCATGGCAGGTTGATTTCAAACAAGTAATTGTTAAATTGACAGTAAAACATTATTTTCTAGAGTCGAGGTACAATCTATCTCTCATCCCTTCAAAATGTGAAGAATATATAATAGAGAAAAAAGTAGTTGGAGAGTAAATTCAATTGGAAGAGAAAAGTATGGGAGATTGAATTGAAAGGGGAGAAGAAAAGTATGGAGAGAACAACATTTTGATATAGAACCGACAAAAAGAGAAAAGGGAAACAAAGAAAAAAAAAAATGAAGCCTTAAAAATTGAAACTTGGAAATTTTATTTAGGGCACCCCACCCCACCCCTTTGCCCTTAAAAAGAGGAGATGTGCCCTTAAAGCCAAAACCCCAATATGCATGCGCAAAATGCAGCCCTTTGTATGGAGCTGGCCACTTTCTTCTTCTTCTTCTTCTTATTCTTCTTCTTCTTGTGGTTGATAATGGGTGGTTCAAAACGCCCCCGTTTTAAGAATTTTGAGGCGGTTGGCGGCGGCAGCGGCGGACTATTATCGTAGCCGGCCGGAGCTCATCATCCAGTGCCTTAGGGGAATCAAGCGCCCTGGTCCGACACTCTTAATCTATCTAATTCTCTCTTCCTTTTTCTTTTCAAGCGCTGTAATAATATTTATTGCAAATTATGTCTCATTTTTTATGCTACTCCTTATTGTTTTTGTCGAGGATAACAGTATAAAGATGATCCGTTTTGACTTTACTTTTAATTTCACTCAAAAACTCTCCACACTCTTTTATATACCATGGATTCCTCTCAACAGAACAGTTTTCACCTGCAAATCTAAAATTTTCATCTCTAGCCTGCTTTTTGGTTAGACCCAGTTGAAATTTAGGGACAAGATCCAAAATTTGTAGGTTCAGACTTCAAATTGTGGAAAGGGTTTTGGTAGGTTAGGGTAGGCAGAAACAACAATAACGTAACAGTAGATAAATGAATTATATGATCATCACTCATTTTTCTTCTAATTTTTCTGCCTAATTAATGGATTCTCTTTTTCTTTTTAATCATCACAAAGCAAAAGCCTGATCAGTTGACTTGACTATTCGTTTCTGTTCGTGCTGCGTTTTAATCATTCCCTCTTATGACAGATGGGAAAAGCAAAGAAAAAATAGTTTTGTAAGATGTATTGATTGAGGCTATTTATTTATAATCTGTGTGGATTATATTCTTGAAGAACTAGTTTTAGAGAACCCCAAAAAGAAAAACAAAAGGGGCAGTTCATGTTCATCATTAATTATGATCCATTCAGCCTAATTTGGTAACTGGTCACACTCTACTGTTGAATTCAAGTGTGTAAAGAGGATGTTTTTGGCCAAAAACATAATCATGTAACTGGACCTACCTACTTCACTTGGAGTGGATACTGAATCCACACACCAATAAATCATTTCATACGTAATAATACATCACATATCAAATTTTACAATAATACACCTTGAAATTTCTCTTAAATATGATACATGTAATTGAATTATTGTAACGAGTTAGAGCTTAAAAGATCTCAAATTATTATGAGATATTAAAATTCTATTAGTCCTCTCGATAGATATATATAAATTTTATGGAGTTAAATTGTTTGAGTTCTATAATTGCAGGGTGGAATATCGAATCATGTGAAAGCTTTTATCCATTAAGGCTATGTGCTCGGATTGGCTATTATAGAGTTACAGTTGGCGAGAATCGAGATAATAGTGGATATATAAAAGAAAATTTAAAGTATAATTATAATAAAGAAGAGAAAAAGGGGGTGTGGAAAAGGAGGGATTCAATGGAAAGCAGAGAGGTTGAGAGGAAGGTAGGTTCTGCAAAAAGCCTAAGCTTGCATTTTCAGACAACCACATATTTTTCCCAGTTTATTCAAATTCTCTTGCTTGCACTATTTCCCACACCCAAAATTTTCTCAATTTTACTGCGATGTTATTAAATTCATAAGTTACAAATTATTTTTATAAAAAATTACTTATAGATTTAAGTATAATTGAAAAAAAAACTAAAATCAATCAATGTTCGCTATAAAATCGGCCATATTTTGAGAATCCATCTTCTATTGCTAATTTTCTAGGCCCATTGGGTTCATTCTTGGGAAACCCATGTCAAACAACATTTTGTTTAATCGAAGATATATGTCTTAAGAATCTAAATGGGTGAGAAAATAGGTAGAATCTGAATCCTGATGTATCATTTTAAAAGATTTATCTTATTTCCAACACAAATCATTTACTCCACTAAAATTATAAAAAAAATGCTAAAGCTTTGAAACAAGAGAAAATAGCAAAATGAATGATAAACAGTAACATAAACATCAATCTCGCAGATCAGAGTATCTTCAGAAACTCGTAATGAACATCTGGATTTGCAATACATGGCCAAACTGTCAACTGTAATTCATTGAATCCAGACCAACTGATAGATTATAGCTTCTGAAAAATGAAAACAGAGCCAATGCTTCCTCTCAAACTAAATTGATTTTACTTGAACAACTTCAACATAATATCAAAAGAAACAAGAGTTACCAGATGCTGGTGGTTCCTACAAGTTGCAAACGAAGCTGAATCTGCAGCTTATCTTAAAGCCATGTGAGTGAAAACAATAAACAATGGCCAACAACAGATCATTTTAGTACATTGCTAGCTACCATTTACATCACTGAACTCGGTTTATTATTTACAGTCAAGCAGACACACAAAAATTGAGGATTCAGACACGTCCTAACCCGACTTGGCACGAGAGAAATCGTCTCAGAATAGAATATAGATTGGTGATTTGGAATCGTAGAGTGCAACAAGGCAGATTCTTCATTGAAAAACCTCAGACAAAACTTAGCAGCATAAGAGAGGGGAAAAAAGGTATCTGCAAATATACCATCATAAAAACATTATCCAGCCACGCTGTGACATGTGATGTCCGAGCCAACCAACAAGAGGACAACAAAACTACAAATATATGACATTGAATCCAGAAAGTTGCACAAAATGAAGAAAACAAGTCATTGATGTTGGTTCAAATTTAGCCTAACTTAAAAAGGAGTAAGGAGCATTTCAATTGGTTTCCGGGATCAAGTTGTTTCTTGTTCTTCCTATCACTCACTCGATTATTGATTGAATTACACCAGCTCCCACAGTCTTCCCACCTTCTCTGATGGCAAACCTCATTCCTTGTTCACAAGCCACCGGCATAATCAGTTCCACAACCATTTTCACTCGGTCTCCCGGCATAACCATTTTCGACTCCTCATCCTTGTCGTTCATAATCGAAGTCACCTTACCGGTGACATCCGTCGTCCTCATGTAAAATTGCGGTCTGTAACCGGCGAAAAACGGCGAATGTCTACCACCCTCTTCCTTCTTCAACACATACACAACTGCTAGAAACTTGGTGTGTGGGGTGATGGTGCCAGGCTTGGATAAAACCATCCCTCTTTGAATATCAGCCTTCTGAACACCTCTAAGCAACAATCCTACATTATCCCCAGCCAAAGCCTCATCAAGAATCTTCTGAAACATTTCCACCCCTGTTACTGTGGTGTTTCTAGTTTCCCTCAATCCCACAATATCCACTGTATCCCCAACCCTAATGGTACCCCTTTCAACACGGCCTGTAGCCACAGTACCACGACCAGTAATAGAAAACACATCTTCAACAGCTAGCAAAAATGGAAGATCAGTTTGTCTTTCGGGTATTGGTATATAGCTATCTACAGCATCCATAAGTTCAAAAATTTTGTCCACCCATTCGTTTTCACCTCTAGCAATACTTTGGTTAGCCATTAGAGCTTCCAAAGCTAACAAAGCAGAACCAGCAATAATTGGCACATCATCACCTGGGAATTCATAAGACGAAAGCAATTCCCTCATCTCCAATTCCACAAGCTGCAGAAGCTCCTCGTCATCAACTTGATCCTTCTTGTTGAGAAACACCACCATATTGGGGACACCCACTTGCTTGGCCAACAGAATATGCTCCTTGGTCTGTGGCATTGGGCCGTCGGCACCCGAAACCACCAAAATAGCGCCGTCCATTTGAGCAGCACCAGTAATCATGTTCTTGACGTAGTCAGCGTGGCCAGGGCAATCGACGTGGGCGTAATGCCGGCTCTCGGTCTCGTACTCGACTGTGGCGGTGTTGATTGTAATACCTCGGGCTCGTTCTTCGGGGGCGGCGTCAATTTCGTCGTACTTCTTTGGGGCTTTGCTGAGAGCCATGGTCAAGGCGGCGGTGAGCGTGGTTTTGCCATGGTCGACGTGCCCGATTGTGCCGATATTGACATGGGGTTTCTTCCGCTCGAATTTGCCACGGGCGGCTCGGATTGTGAAGGAGCGGGGACGGGCCACGGTCGCGGAAGAGCCCGAGGAGAAGGTTAAAGGACGAATTGAAGATGGGTTCAAGAAAGAGGAGGAGAGTTTGGGTATTGAGGAGGGTTTGGCGAAGAGAGAAGCCGGCGGCGAAGAGGGGGAGGGGGAGGCATGTGGGAAAACGAGCTTAGTGGAGGTAGAAGCCGAAGCTAAGGAAATAGCCGCCATGGTTGAGCGAGAAAGCTGAGAGAGGGAGCAATGGAGGGCAGAGAATGGATTTGGGACTTGGGAAGTGAGGAGAGAAGAGTGTTATCTTGTAGAAATGGGAAGACAAAAGAGGGCCTCAAATGGGGGCGTTCTATCCATTTCTGCCATCACCACAGCTCTTTGTATCAGTAACGTCGCTTACCTTCGGTATCATGGAGTTTCTGTGCTACTGCTCCAAAAATGCGTGGCTGGGCCTAGGGTTACTTGGTGAAATTCCTATTTTCTCCCTACTACAATTTTAAAATGCCGAACCACTCCTTTAGCGCAGCGGTGTCGTTTTTTGATCCATAATCATCAGGGCACCACATTTCCCATCTCGCCTCCGGTACTATGGAGTTTCCCTGCTATTCATGTTTGTGTTTGTGGCTAGTTTATTTTTAAATTTTATTTAATTATTGTTTTATTTTAAAAATATCACGTTACTATTGTGAGTGTGAGACGGAGGCCTTCCGCTTATAAGAAATGAGAAATGAGGAGTGTTATTGATACCTTAATTATTGAGTTATGTTTAGATTTTTTTTAATTCAACAAATGTGATAGGAAATCGAGTGAATATAATATACGCAAATGTCCGATTACTTGGATACATTGTGGACTAGACTTAATTTGGTTAGATTATCAAATTAGTTATTGAATTTGATAGATTATGTCTATTTAATTTTTTAACTTAAAAAAAGTCTTAATTATATGCTTATATACTTTATACCTTTTTTAAAGAAAAATATACTTTTGATTTTGTTTCTAGAAACCTTTTTATTTAAATGTTAAGACGATACATTAATTTGGATTATTTAGAACAATTAACCTAAGCGGCTTAGAGTGAGTAAGTCATAGAATTTGGTGGAGATAGACAGCTAAATACATTTGAAATCAAAATTCTGTCCTATACACCAATATTATATCTAGCTAACCTAACTAAGATTTACAATTTACGAACAAATTATAAAAAATTCCAAGAAATCAACCTTGGACATAAAAATGATCCAAAAGACCAAGCACTCGAATACGAACCCCTCCAATCCACCACCAAATCAAATTTGTGGGCACAAATCCAGGACAAGGCCAAGCCTATAGGACAGAGCCCATGGTAGAAAGTCCTTAAGGCTAGTGCAATCTCTCAATTATTTTGAAGGCTATCGGTCTATCTAACTCAAGTCCTTTAGATTTTAGAAATTTAAAAGTCAATAAAAGAAAAGTACCCTAATTTACATTACATTTAACATAAGTGTGTGACAAGCATGTGTATTCTATTTATCTTGCGGCTCCAATTGAATCCTATTAATAACACATGTGGTAATAATAACAAATTTTTAATATAACCAAAATTACCATTTAAAAGAAAATCAAAATTGAAAACTTAAAAGACTAGTTAAACTTTGTTAAATTTCAAGTTTCAATGGTTAATGAAACAAAAGAAAAGCACATTTGACCAAACCCAAATTGCCGAATACACCTTTGACAGGATAGCCGAGTATGGGCTGCTAGTTCTAAAGCCCATTTTAACATTGAAAATTTAAATAACTTGCCTTTTATTTTTCTAATAAAACAATTTTTTTGAGTACTTAATGAAAATATTAATAATTAGTAATCCAACAAATTTATAGTTTTTTTTTTCATTTTTAGTACGGAGGGATCAAAGCCACAATCTCATAGTTAGAGAAATGTGACAATTAAAACTATGCTCGCTTTGGTAAAAAAAATTATAATTAATGGTATATCTTCTTGTAAATTTCAATATTCTCACCTAAGTCCATTTTTTTTAATTTAATAAAATCTTTTGTATTATTATTATTATTATTATTGTAAGCTATTCTCGTTTGACAAACCTCTTGAACATAAATTCAATATGCATTCTATTTATGTTACAAAATAAATGTCTGATTTTGCATACCACGATAGTTGTTATCTCTTATATATCATGAATTATTTTATTTTCTATAACACTTAATTGAAGATATATGCTAATTACCGTTGAGTTATGCTCGCTTTGGTAGCTGGGGGCTCATGTACCATTTACAACTTATTTCATATTAAAATTTCAACCGATTTTGAAAACCTTCAATTGTACCCTCAATATCTTACAATTTTAAAATCAAATATCTAGAAAATAATGATAAAAATAAAAATGATGATGTGATATTCGAAAATATTATCTCTTATGAACAAATCACATTTTTTTAATGTTAAAATAATCATTCTACCGCACCTTTTTTTCCCATTTTGGAGAGCTTGGTTGAATTTTAAGGTACGGTTTGTTAAGGTTATCTAATAGAGTAAGGTGAGATATATATTAGACATAGAATAGTTGTTAATAAAAAAACAATAATATTTTGAAATGTAGTTGATCTCTTTTATTCAATTTTTTTATATATATATGTGCGAGTGTACTAATTTTACGGAGTAACCGCCTCTATTACATTTGGTTGTCAAAGAAATGCATAGAAAATTAATTCTTAGTAGAGGGTCATCACAGAATCTTAACCCATTCAATTTCAATTTTAATTGCATTATTTTTTCCCTCTTTCTAAGTCCATTAGTTACGGGGGTGGAGATAAGCAGAATGACCAACAGGCCAAAATATATATTATTAACATGATATACAAAAGCATATATATATATTGAAAACGTTACTTAGAAAACAACCCAAGTTATGGAAACTCGCCCGTGAAACAATGTTTTCGGACGAATTTCATAACTCGGGCGAGTTCTCCTCGAACTCGCCCCTTGGATAATTTATCGAGAAACTTTCTGGAGTGAGATCATGTCCGAGAAATAAGACAAAAGTCTTGCTTGAGTTTAAGCCTCTTATTTTGGCCTTTGCTTTATTTCCCGGGCGAATTCATGCCCGAGAAATAAGGCAAATGCCAATTTTCGGGTAAAATTTGTTTGAGTTTTCATCAAGCAATCAGAGTTTTGGCCACTCATTTATAATATATAACCATAAACAAGATTATTGGTATGTGATTTATGTCCATTTAATTTCAACAAACCCAAATTAAAAAATAATAAATGTATCCCAACCGATGTTATGCAATTTCATCGAGATTCAAGTCCGAGATTTATGCGGGCCAAGATTACATAAATCCCAACCGAGATTATGCAATTTCATCGGGATTCAAGCCCAAGATTTAAGTATAGCAGAATAGTAGGATGCCTATGAAGCCAAGGAATGCATTATCTATTTTAAGTATAGTGAGATTTTTGAATTTTAGGCGACATTTATGCCGGGTCCAGATTTATGGAATATGGATTGAAATCCGAATTCGATATCTACCTGAAAGAATGATGTGTTGTTATAAACAAAAGCTCAAAAAATTTTAAAGAAAGTTAAAATATATATATATATATATATATATAAAGTTCTCAAGAAATTTTAAGGAGAGTTAAAAATATATATATAAAGTTGGAAGAAATAGAAACAAAACAAAACATCACCTAATTTATCACAAGGGCATAAATATAATTTCAATTCTTTTTTAACTAATTAAAATAATAAAATAGATTAGAAAAAACAATTTTAAATGGATTGGTTATTTGAACAAATCATTTTGTGGATCAATTCAATCAATATCCCAAATTTCAAAGACTTGACGATATATTTAACATTTTAAATTAAATTTTGGCTAATTTTGAAATTAGATTTAAAAATAAGAAAATAAAATAAAGAAAAAATTATTAGTGGAGAATATTAAAAAAAAATGAAAATGGGAAGATATTTTTAATCAAATGGGACTTAAAAAATTCCCCGTCATTTTATATTTGGAAAAATCCAATGACCTATGCATAAAAACGCTATAAACGTACATCTCTTCCTTAATATATTTAACAATAATTTTTTATGCAAATGAGACAAACATTAACAATTTGAAATTTGAGAAAATATAGATTTCACTTCATTTAATTAATGGAGACGGGGTTACACGTTTTGGAGAGAATTTTCTCTTTCAATTTTGTCTTATCTCTCTTGAACTCTTCTGCTTGTCATATTTTTCAATGATTTTATTATATGGTTTAGTTGAAAATTGATTCCATATATCTTTTTAAAGATTATAAAACCATATGGTTATCTTAAAGACAAATACAAACTCATCTTTGACCATATCATAATCTACATTATTGTTTTTAAAAAAGCACATCAAAGCACCCAAAAGTTTTTTTTTTAAATCATATGAAATGGTCAGATAAAGTGGACTTCCAATATTAAAATTTTCAAGACAGGGTCTTCGCTCACATGAAACTTTATAAGAAAATAAAAAATTATATGTTATTAAATTTTACAAAATTGAATAGTCCATAGTTTATAGAAGTAATGGACACAAAATTATATAATGCGTTTAACTCAAAAAAAAAAAACTATATATAGTGTTATATAAAATATACACAGTAATAGGTACCATTCAGCGAAATATAATATGTTGTTTCACCATTGTCTCTAGAGATAATATAATATGTTGTTTCACCATTGTCTCTAGAGATATTCCAAGATTAATTTGATTAGTTCTCACATCACTTCTATAAAACCGATGAATTCTCATAAAGTCACTCATCAAACACAACAATTAAATACATTTYAGTAGATAAGGATTGGTCAATAGGATATGACTCTTAACACACATCTTATCCTTTTAGAATCTTTTCGCGTAAAATATAACAATTTTAATTTATAGTTCAAGGTTTGATTCTACTGATTCTTATAGTTTAAGTATATATGATTTGTACCATTTTCATTCTATCACTAATGGTTTTATTTTATTTCAACAATTTTGTAAGTTTATAAGAGTGATTAGATCAAATTGAAAATTTAGGAGTGTGATTGGAATTCCTAGGAGTAGTTTGTTCAATTTTTCCTTGATAAAGTATCATTTGTGCAAAATAATAAGTTAATGATCCTCTTCTAACTTTTAAGATGTTAGATATAAATGTTAGTGTTTAAAAGACAAAGAATAAGAAGCTCTAAAAATTTTAATGGGATCATCGAATTACCACCTAAACATTCAATATTTTATGCAATTATTCATAAAAAAGATTAATACAATTATATTTGTACGAATGTGTGGTTCTGTAACCTAACATTTCGGATGGGTTGAGGGGCAATTATTTTAATGGTTTTCTTTTTATGTGTCAGAGTTGTAACATTTTTTAACGATAATTGACATATATTCCTTCTCAAGTTAAGATTATGCTCGTGTCCATATTTCTCTGTCGCCATATTTGGATTTTTCAAAACTTAAAGACATGCAGAAGAGAAAGACGAGACTCACTCATGGGGCAGGAGGTTCGATCCCGTATCCTCGGATTATTGTACTAAAAGAAAAACCTTTATAAATAGCGTATGCTAAATTTGAGAGACAGAGAGAGATGGGGTCTCTTCTTCTTTGGTTGCTATGTAGTCCAATTACGTGCTTCACTGGTTTCATCATCTTCCTCCTCTTCCTCCTTCAAAAATGGTTCCCAAATTCAAATTCAAATTCACTTCCATCTCCACCAAAAATTCCCATTTTCGGACACCTTCTGAATCTGGGTTTGCATCCCCACATCACACTCCAAAGCTACGCTCGCCACCATGGCCCTCTGTTTCTCCTCCACCTCGGCAGCAGGCCCACCGCCGTCGTCTCCTCAGCCGAATTGGCCCGCGATGTCATGAAAACCCACGACCTGGTCTTTTCCAACCGACCCAAATCCTGCATTAGCCAAAAGATTCTCTACGGCGCCAGAGACATCGCCGCATCCCCTTACGGCGAGTACTGGAGGCAGATGAAGACTATTGGCGTGGTTCATCTCTTGAGCAACATAAGGGTCCAGTCATTTCGCTCTGTCAGAGAAGAAGAGGTCAAATTCATGATTCACAAGATCCAACAGAGTCCAATCTCGGTGAATTTGACCCAAATATTCTCTGAACTCACAAATGACATAGTTTGCAGAGTGGCGTTGGGGAGAAAATATGGGGTTGGAGAAGATGGGAAGAAATTTCGATGTCTTCTGCTGGAATTTGGGGAATTACTGGGGAGTTTCAGTGGAAGAGATTTCATCCCGTGGCTGGGTTGGATCGATGGAATTAGTGGATTGGACGCCAAAGCAGAGAGAGTAGCAAACGAAATCGATGCTTTCTTAAACAGAGTGATTGAAGATCATGTAGAAACGGGGGAAATTAGTGTCGATAAGCACAAGGATCTGGTGGATATTCTGCTTTCCATACAGAAACAAGACTCAATTGGTTTCCCCCTTGAAATGGACAGCATCAAAGCTTTGATCTTGGTAAAACAACCTCGCCCTTCGCTTTCCTTATCAACAGTACATAACAAAGTTTTTAACTTTACGAGAATTTTGGGTTACAGGACATGTTTGCAGCAGGTACAGACACGACGTATACAGTGTTGGAGTGGGCAATGTCGCAACTTTTGAGACACCCAGAAGCAATGAAGAAACTGCAAACCGAGGTTAGAGAAACAGTAGGGGATCGTGAGAAATCATGTGTAAGTGAGGATGATTTAGAGAGGATGCATTATTTAAAGGCAGTAATCAAAGAAACGCTGCGACTACACCCACCGATCCCACTTCTCGTCCCTAGAGAATCGACCCAAGACATCAAATTAAGGGGCTATGATATCAAAGCTGGGAGTCGAGTGATAATCAATGCATGGGCCATTGGGAGAGACCCGGAGCTGTGGGAAGAAGCAGAGGAGTTTCGTCCAGAACGATTTCTAAACAGTTCGATCGATTTCAAGGGCCATGATTTTGAGTTAATCCCATTCGGTGCAGGGAGAAGAGGGTGTCCTGGAGTTGTGTTTGCAATGGTAATTAATGAGATCGCTTTAGCAAATCTAGTACATAAATTCGAGTGGACATTGCCGAGTGGAGCAAACGCAGAGGATTTGGATATGACGATGGTGTCTGCGTTAACAATTCATAGGAAGTTTCCACTTGTAGCTACCGCAACTCCTTACTAGTTGAGTGTTCTTTTGTAGAGAAGGCAACATTGTCTTTGGGTTTGATTGTACGTGCGTTTTGAGTTTCATTAGCTTTGCAAATTATGTGCCAATAAAAAAATTACATAAACTATTAAATATATCATATCATTCACCAATAAGATATAAATGTCAATTATGATTGAATTAAGGCCTCATTTACCTAATATGAATCAGAATGGAAATGAACCAGAATAAAAATCATTCGGAATCAAATCAATTATTTTATTAAAATAAAAATTTATTTTATTACTATATTATTGATAGTAAATATTTTTTACCAAAACAATTTATTTAATATTAATATTAATAAATAATTAAAATAAAATTACATCCACTAAAATACTATTTTATTACAACCATCATCATTAATATAAAATTTTATTATAATAATATTTAATGATAATGTTATTAAATTTTATTATTATAATAATCAATAATAATCAATTATATTTTAGAAAATCTGACATTAATTAATAATAACAAAATTAATTTAAAAAATTAAAAATTTTATATTAATATCCCATTAACTAATAAAAGTGTTATAAATTTTTACTAAAAGTAAAAGAAAAATTATTAGTAGTATAAATGAAAAAGTATAAAATAATTAAATAAAAAAGGATGGATCTCATTAGTCATGAGAGAGAAATGATAAAAATGAATGCAATAAATATGTGGGACACACGTAATAAAGAATGAGAATGAGATTAATGAAGGTGGAGGAGAGAAATGAGATTGCCCTTTTTTAGGGAATGAGAATGAAAAAAGTGGATGGATCTCATCCTTTGATTCTCATTTCAACAATTTGATAAATACTGAATGAAAAAATTGATTCACATCCCTTCATTCACATTCCTACGAAGTAAACAGGGTTTAAGTTCATGTTGGTGGACATACCCATGAATTAAATTTAGAAATTGGGCAACTTTGCCGATCTAAATGAATATATATGGATCATCTTCGACCAAAAGGGAATTAGGAGACACGATTCATATCATAATATCTTGGAGATTTTCCCACTCCCATCTAGCGGCTAAATTCTAGAAAGAGAGCCATTATCTTCAGCCACACCCACTTCTCAAATAACTTGGGATGCAAAATCTTTTTGGCCTCAAATAATATGTGGATATAGATTCATAGACGATAAAATTGAAAAATGATTGAACGAGGTACCACAATATAATTACTCTGGACAATTGGATGTAAATTCAAAAATTTTGACGCCCTCTAATAATTAGAGATTCCAAGTATTTCTATAGTTCATCTCTCGTAAAGTTAAATAGTGTAAAATTGCCAACTATTTTACGGTTGACTTCCTCCAATAATTTTTTACAAAAGAGAGAGGAGAGACGCAGCAACTCAAATAGATAGATGAGAATGGTGCATAAATTCAAAAACTAATCTTGAGTTTAAAAAAAGAAAACCCATAATTTCACAGACTAATTGAAAACTTTTGAATTTTTGTATAGACACACACTAAATATACAGAGAATGTAAAAATGTGGATTATGTTCAGCCACGGTGGACACGAATGTTAGCCAATAATATTTGTTTTCTTTCACATTTATGGTTGCGAAGTTGTTCTTCTTGCTGGTGTTTTTCCGTATTCGAATTCCTTTTTTCTTTCCCCCTTTTTAACATACGAGAGTTTCACTTTCGCAAATTGGAAAGTCCAGTGAGAGTGAGA
This sequence comes from Momordica charantia, assembly GCF_001995035.1. The sequence goes on along the minus strand of NW_019104494.1, from coordinate 638,649 downwards.
GAGAGAGAGAGAAATGGAGAGTCTTGCTCTTGTTGAGTTGCTATTTCATCCAATTTGCTCAACAGCTTTCATCCTCTTCCTCGTCTTCCTCCTCCAAAAATGGCTAAAATCTTCCATTTCAGACCAATCCTCGCCCCCATCTCCGCCAAAAATCCCCATTTTCGGCCACCTTCTGAACCTGGGTTCCCTTCCCCACATCACTCTCCAAGCCTACGCCCGGCGCCATGGCCCTCTGTTTCTCCTTCACATCGGCAGCAAGCCCACCATCGTGGCCTCTTCCGCCGAGATGGCTCGAGAAATCATGAAGACCCACGATCTGATCTTCGCCGACCGCCCCAAATCAAGCATAAGCGACAAGCTTCTCTACGACTCCAGAGATATAGCCGCATCCCCTTGCGGCGAATACTGGAGGCAGATGAAGAGCATTGCAGTGCTTCATCTATTGAGCAACAAAAGGGTTCACTCCTTTCGCTCCGTCAGAGAAGAGGAAGTCAAACTGATGATCCAAAACATCCGACAGAATCCGGCGTCGGTGAATTTAAGCCACGAATTCTCTAGACTGACGAATGATGTGATTTGCAGGGTGGCTTTAGGGAGGAAGTACGGGGCCGTGGCAGGGGAAGATAAGTTCCGGGATATTCTTCCCCAATTTGTGAAATTGTTGGGGAGTTTCAGTGTTAGAGACTTCGTTCCGTGGCTGGGTTGGATTGATGGGATCAGTGGGATGGATGCCAAGGCAAAGAAGGTAGCCAAAGAACTTGATGATTTCGTTGACAGAGTGATTCAAGATCATGTCCATGCAGATTACAATCCCGAGGAGCAGAGTCAGGACTTGGTGGATGTGCTGCTTTCAATTCAGAGACAAGATTCCATCGGTTTTCCCCCCCTTGAGATGAAAAGCATAAAAGCTTTAATCTTGGTAATTGGCGTAACAGTTTAATATACATGATGAAACTTGGCTAGTAGACTATCTCAATATTCATGGGTTAGTCTCAAAATCAATGAATAATGTGAGGATTAGCCTCCTTTTCGTAGGATCTTTATCATGTCTCTTCAATATCATGATTATTTTTTACTTATTAACTTGGTCGGATCTCTTTTTTAGATCAGATGCTTAGTATTTATGGGGTTCCATCTCAAAATCAATAGATAATTAGAGGGGTAGCTCACTTATATTATAAATCATCGTTAGATCTATTATCTTTTTTGTAGGATTCTTAACAGACTATTACATGAAAGTTAAAGCATTTTTGTTTCTATTTTGAATACATGACATGTTTGCAGGAGGTACAGACACAATATACACGGTGTTGGAGTGGACAATGTCAGAACTTTTGAGACACCCAGAAGCGATGAAGAAATTGCAGAGTGAGGTGAAAGAAGTAGCAGGGGAGAAAGAATACGTGAGTGAGGATGATTTAGAGAAGATGCATTACTTGAAGGCAGTTATCAAAGAAACGTTGCGTTTACACCCACCGATCCCACTACTAGTCCCGAGAGAATGCATACAAGATGTGAAATTAAAGGGGTACCACATTAAAAGGGGGACCCTAGTGATGATCAATGCATGGGCTATTGGAAGAGATCCACAAGTGTGGGGATCAGACGCAGAGGAGTTTCAACCAAATAGGTTTATAAATAGTGGGATTGATTTCAAGGGCCATGATTTCGAGTTGATCCCATTTGGAGCAGGGAGAAGAGGGTGCCCTGGAGTTTTGTTTGCGACAATAATTGGTGAGATAGCCTTAGCAAATGCGGTGTGTAAATTTGAGTGGACATTGCCAGGTGGAACAGATGCTAAAAGTCTAGACATGACCATGGCCTCTGGATTAACCATTCATAGACGGTTTCCACTTGTAGCAGTGGCCACTCCTTGCTAGAGGCCAACCTCAACATCATTGTTGCAGAGCATCGTTTCAACTTTAATATCTAGTATCTATCTATGTATATAAACACATGATAAAACTTAGGTGTTTATTAATAAGTGGTAATTGAGAAGAGGAGGATTTCAACTTTACTATCTAGTATCTATACATACACATGATAATTTATTTTTCCTATTTGTCATTGTTTTAATAATTGTAAGTAGGAAATACCTACGCATCTAAGGACCCGTTTGCTAATATTATGTGTTTCTCGTTTCCAATTTTCTTAAGAAATCTAAACATTTGCAACTAACTATATTTTTGTTTCTCCTTTTTGGGAGCATTCTCCAAATTGTATAAAAATTGGAAACAATCGAAAACACGTTTCTTACTTCTTGTTCCCATTTCCAATTTGTTCCAAATCATTAAAAAAAGTTTCATCATACTTGATTTCATGGATGTTGGCAATGCAATTCAACTTTCTTCATTAAAAACGAAGAAACAACAACAAGAAATTGGAATGTTACTAGACCAACCTTAAATTTTATACATATATGTGTATGTTTCTTTATTGTGTTAGTTTTGACATCGTGTTTTGTTGAAAGTATGTCACCAAAGTTAAAAGGAAAAAGTTCAAAATTTTCCTTCAATTGAAGTTAACTTTTACCCTAAATTTTCCATTTGGGGAGGATTAAAAAGAATACTTTCATAGGTTAACAATAGAGATCTTAAATTTATTTAATGGTCTATCTCGTAGGATAAATCTAATCAACGTGAGACATTATTTATATTCGGATAACAACTTGCATGGCGTACTTGAATAATAGAACGCCCGTAGCTATGCATATTGAGATAAATTTGTACTACTTTGGTGTTAGTGTAATTATTTTGTCGCTTTATATTATTATTTTTGTTTTGACATCCTTTATTAGTTTTCTGGTGGTGTGGAGGAGAGGAATTTAGGCTTGGACCCCAAATTAAATAGGATAGGATATTAAAACAGATGATAATAGTAATAACTAACAATAAAGTAGCCACCACACATTGTATGGGATATTAAATTTGAGATGATCACACTATTGAACTCGTTCTATCTAAATTATTTTTCTGGAATTACGTAGGTCCCACATATTTATTAAAGTTATTTACTATTTTTATCTTTTCTCTTCCATAAGGTCCTACTGTTTGGGCATAGTATGTTTCCCTTTTATAAATAGAATGAGTTGATTCATCAATCTTGGCTAGATCCTCGTTTGAATTATTTGGACTCTGATATCATATTAATATTTATGGGTTACATTTCAAAATCAATTGATAATCATGTAAGTTCTCTTTTCTTTTCACTGTGGGGTATATCCTTAACAGTATGGCGAAGTAGACACACCAAATATACCGAACGTTTGAGAAAGAAAATTAGGGGCAAACCTACATTTAAACCAAACAAAAACACAGATGTGGATAATCTTCAGCCACGGTTAGGCACACGCACAAATATTAGGCAGATTTTGTTTCCCATTTATGATTACGATGTTCTTCCTAGTGTTTTTCCCTGTTGGAATTCTTCTCTTAATCCTTAAAACATACACTTTCGCAAATTGTAGAGAGACAGACACAGAAAATTAAGAAATGGAGTCTTTCTCTTGTTGGGTTGTTGTTTCATCCAATTTGCTTAACTGGTTTCATCGTCCTTTTCCTCCTCCAAAAATGGCTGAACTCTTCAATATCAGACCAAGCAAATAGAGTCGCCAAAGAGCTTGACGATTTCTTTAACAGAGTGATCCAAGATCATGTTCATCCCGACGAGCACAAGGCCGACTTGCTGGATTTGTTGCTTTCTATACACATAGAAGACTCGATGGGTTTCCCCTTGAGATGAAAAGCGTAAGAGCTTTGATCTTGGTAAGCAAGCCAAGTGTGATAGAGTTCAAAGTTCAAAGTTGAGACCTTTTTGTTTTGACTCTATAAATTGGCACCGACACTACATACACGGTATTGGAGTGGGCGATGTCAGAACTTCTTAGACACCCACAAGTGATGAAGAAATTGCAGGGTAAAACTTCTGAGACATCCCCTAGTGATTTAGAGAAGATGCATTGTTTGAGGGCAAGTAATCAAAGAAATGTTGCGTTTGCACCCACCAATCCCGAGCGAAGCATGGCAAGACGTGAAATTAAAGGGGTGCCACGTTAGAGGGGTAACGCGAGTTATGATCAATTCTGGGCCATTGGGAGAGACCCACGAGTGTGGGGATCAGACGCAGAGGAGTTTCGACCAGAAAGGTTTATGGACAGTGGGATTGATTTCAAGGACCATGATTTCGAGTTAATCCCATTTGGAGCAGGGAGGAGGAGGTACCTTGAAATTTTGTTTGCAACAATAACCAATGAGATACCCTTTACAAATGTGGTGTATAAGTTTGAGTGGATGCTGCCAGGTGAAGCGGATGGTAAGAATCTAGACATGACAATGGTGTCTGGGACAACCATTCATAGAAAGTTTTCACTTGTAGCAGTAGCGACTCCTTACTAGAGGCCTACTTGCTTTGACTTTAATTACTATACCTATATGTTTCTTTATTGCTATGGCTTTGACATTGTGTTTTGTTAAGGATATGTATAATAAGTTAAAAAGTTCAAATTTTACCTTTCAACTTGGCAAGGAAGTTAATGCTTTTAGCTTTGACACTGTGTTCTGTTAAAAATATGTATATATAAAAAGTTAAAAGGGAAAAAGTTTCATAAAATTGAACTTTGATTTTAATAAGTTAAGTGAATCAACTCAAAACGGTAAGAGGATTGACTTCGATCCAATATGTGAGAAGAGAATCCAACATTCTAGCCCATAAAATTGCAAAGAAAATCATGGATTTTGGTGAGAATTTAACGTAGATTTATCGTTTCCCACCTTGACTTTGTGTTTTTAATTGAATACCAACTCTTGAGCTAACTCTTTAGTTCCTTTATTATCAAAATAATAACAATAATATTTGTTGGAAAAAATATCGCCTTCTACTACGTTCACAACAAAATAACTAACTACGAACCCTTCTCCTTCCATAATTATTCAGCGAATTCCAGTAAACTACAGAATAAAAAATAAAAAAAAAACACAGAAACGTCACAAAATTTATATTGGTTCACTAACGACAGCTACGTCTGGTCGACCAGGGATTCTACCATGACAAGGGATAATACAGTAAGTATATAATATCTCTAAGATAATCTCTCTAGATGTCACACTAAAGGCCAGCTATACGAACTATAACCACAGGAACCTTGGATATAGGAACGACCACGGATTGTTAGTTCTTTGTGTTTCACTTCCGCACATTGTCGGCAGACCCTAAATTCTGGTGAGAGAGAAATGGAGAGTAGTGTTGCTTTCGTTGAGTTGCTATTTCATCCATTTTACTTCACTGTTTTCGTCCTCTTTCTCATCTTCCTCCTCCAAAAATGGCTAAACTCTTCAATATCAGACGCAGCCTCGCCCCCATCTCCGCCAAAAATCCCCATTTTCGGGCACCTTCTGAACCTGGGTTCCCTCCCCCATATCACTCTTCAAGCCTATGCCCGGCGCCATGGCCCTCTGTTGCTGATTCACCTCGGCAGCAAGCCCACCATCGTGGTCTCTTCCGCCGAGATCGCTTAGGAAATCATGAAGACCCACGACCTGATCTTCGCCGACCGCCCCAAATCAAGCATAAGCGACAAGCTTCTCTACGACTCCAGAGATATAGCCGCATCCCCTTACGGCGAATACTGAAGGCAGATGAAGAGCATTGCAGTTCTTCATCTCTTGAGCAACAAAAGGGTTCACTCCTTTCGCTCCGTCAGAGAAGAGGAAGTCAAATTGATGATCCAAAACATCCGACAGAATCCGGCGTCGGTGAATTTAAGCCACGAACTCTCTAGACTGACGAATGATGTGATTTGCAGGGTGGCTTTAGGGAGGCTGTGGCGGGGGAAGATGGCAGGAATAAGTTCCGGGATCTTCTTCCTCAATTTATGAAATTATTGGGGAGTTTCATTGTAAGAGACTTGATTCCGTGGCTGGGTTGGATTGATGGGATCAGTGGGATGGATGCCAAGGCAAAGAGGGTAGCCAAAGAACTTGATGATTTGATTGACAGAGTGATTCAAGATCATGTCCATCCAAATTACAACCCCGAGGAGCAGAGCAGGGACTTGGTGGACGTGCTGCTTTCAATACAGAGACAGGACTCCATCGGATTTCCCCTTGAGATGAAAAGCATAAAAGCTTTAATCCTGGTAATTTAGGTACTACAAGAAACAACCAACTAGTACACTATTACATGAAAGTTGAGACCTTTTTGTTTGGATTTTGCGTTACAGGACATGTTTGGAGGAGACACGGTATTGGAGTGGGCGATGTCAGAGCTTTTGAGTCACCCAGAAGCTATGGAGAAATTACAGGGTGAGGTGAAAGAAGTAGCAGGGGAGAAAGAATACGTGATTGAGGATGATTTAGAGAAGATGCATTACTTGAAGGCAGTGATCAAGGAAACATTGCGATTACACCACCAATCCCACTACTAGTCCCAAGAGAATGCAGGCAAGACGTGAAATTAAAGGGATACCACATCAAAGGGGGAACCATAGTGATAAACAATGCATGGACCATTGGAAGGGACCCACAAGTGTGGGGATCCCCATTTGGAGCAGGGAGAAGAGGGTGCCCTGGAGTTTTGTTTGCGACAATGATCAGTGACATAGCCTTGGCAAATTTGGTGTGTAAGTTTGAGTGGACATTGCCACTCCTTGTTAACGGCCGACCTCAATATACAATGATCAGTGACATAGCCTTGGCAAATTTGGTGTGCAAGTTTGAGTGGACATTGCCACTCCTTGTTAACGGCCGACCTCAATATTATTGTTGTAGGCTTGTAGAGAGTGAGAAAAATGGAGAGTAGAGTGGTTGAGTTGTTATTTCATCCCATTTCCTTCGCTGCTTTCCTTCTCTTCCTCATCTTCCTCCTTCAAAAAATGGTTAAACTCTTCACCATCAGTCGAAGCCAGAAAATTGAATCGCATGTGTATCGAATTTTGAGGACGAACGATTAAATCTCATGCATCACATTGCATTCAAAGAAAAATAATATGAATGTTGGTATTATAAGACTATTGGAAATTGCAAACAGAAACAATATGAATGTTGGTATTATAGTTACTGTTATATGATCATTTGGAAAGAGATGAAACATAGGCAAATTATATTATGAAGCACAAACGCCAAAAAATTACATACAATAAAAACATGATGCTATCGTTCTTTCTTCATGAACTACTTTGGGTCGGGTGGTAAACTCTGGTTCGGAATCTATATTACAGCAGATCTTCCAAATCATATCATTAATTCCACACCACATTATGATCACTCAAAAATCTCTACTCTACCCAAAACTCCAGACCTTAATCTCTCATGTCTGAACTTAGTGAGACCTTAATTCCTGAATATAACGACCTAATTGCTGAGCGCCTATAAACAGGGCATCAGCGGCGAGAAAGACTGCAACCTGTGCCAAAAAGGACGGAAATTTAAGATGGAACTGAACTGGAAAGCAGTTAACTAAAACATAAAGGTAAAACATTACCAGACGGGCCGAGTAGACAAATCGATAACCCCAACCTTCTTTTGCAGCTACCACCCTTTGTTGATCGGTCCAACTGAAACTCACAACAGAAACAGGCAGTTTCAAATCAAATTATATTTATTTGGAATCTTGTCTTGCTCTTTGAAATTCAGTCTTTCTTAAGTAAATTCTTTGAAAGATAAACTCTCATTCTTAAGTAATCACAATGAATCTGATTCACAGGCATTTCTGAGATTATGCAACATACAGTTATCTGTAACACGTCAATCAACAATATTTGTAAGTAGAGAACTAGATTGCTTGCAAATTAGCGGACTAAAATCAGCCATTACCCAAGGAATTCTGAAAGCCCACCAATCCCAGCAAATTTTAGAGGCTGAGGCCCTTCTCTGACGAGATCCTGCTCCAAGTAAAAAGATAGATATTGCCCAAATTATAATTTTACTGACTGGAATAACTACAGAGAAACCAGAGACAGCAGGAAACGTAACAAGAGAGGATGCAGAAACTACAAAGCAAGAACATGGATACCTCTTCTTCAGCAGTTTCTAGACCCCCTTGGACCCAGAAAATGTTTTTGTAACCAGCATTGTAGAGAAGCTCGCATGCAGCTAAAGACCTTCCAAAAATGTTGTTCAGATGAAAGAAGCCCGGCCAGGATAATAAAGTATGTAATAATACCATTGGTTTGGTTCTTTTACTGATAGTCCGATACAAATAAAAAGTAATGTCACACTCTTGTAAATTTTTTCATTATAACATTAGTCCAGAGGTTTTATGCAAAATAACAATGCGTGCAATCTTTTGACTCAGCAAGATGCTTTTTCATAACTTTAACCCACTGCTTATTGCTGGATTCAGTGTAATTTATTGCAGTTACATGGAACTCAGAAGATCATGATTAAGAGTTGCGGAAAATCAAACAATTCATTATGAACCAAGTTGCAATCTCAGATTATAAGCGATATTATTTACAAAGGTTTCCTTCAAGTCCAATCAAAGAATCAGGAGACTACCTCAATCCTTTTTGGCATGCAAGAATAAGGTCTGCATCTTTTGGAAACTTCTCTTGAACTTCTGACAAGAACCGGCTGTTCAAGTGCAGGGAAAGAAAAATGTAAATATGGATTACACCAATTAACAAAAAGATCAGAAGAGCTAATGGCCTGTGCTATACCTATTGTAGGACACTGTAGGTACACCACTCCACCAACCCCCTGTGAAAATATGAGAACAATGTAAGAGAAAAACCGCCAAAACAATTCAAAAATAAAAATCCCACTAGTTTTATGGTCATTAATACTGTATTAGTTTTTAAAATATCCAGCCATTACCCTGATTAACTAATCTCACTAGCAATTTTGATAAGGCAATTAATCAAAATAGCTTGTGTCTCAAATTGAAAGCTGCAGAAGGTGACAACCAGAGAACTAGACTTTGGTCTTTAAAGAAAAGATAGCAAGAGTCCCATGGTACCCATCATGAAGCTTGTGACCTTTCGAGAAAGAGTTCCAGGATCAAGTTTGTCGTCAACGTCAAAGATAGGAATCCAAGTTGAGCCTTTAATCCATGCCTTCAAAATATGGAAGAAACATGAGTTCACGAGTCCAGCAATGAACGAATATGAAGATGTATAGATCACGAAATCTGTAGATAGCTAGTGAAGGTTGGAGAAAACTGTATCGACATTTTTGGAATAAGAACTAATTCACATATGCCACTAAAACTAGTGAGCCTACTATAACGTGTAAACTGTAGTAAGCCTTCAACAATATAACCTACTGGTATCAAAGCCCATTAACAGCCAATTACACAGGTATTACAAGGAAATATGAGATGACAATTGAGTCATAAGCTTTTTCATGTGGCCAATATAGCAACTGTCACCATCAGTAAAAAGTAAGCAAAACTTCAGTGATATTTTTGCTAACGAGTGCAAGATCGCAGACTAGAAACTACCTTGTTGTGTTCTGTCGAAGGACGCACATCAAGCAATGTCTTATCAGAGAGTTGAATCGCATAACCAGCTTCCCTTGGTTTAAGAACTTTCACTTTGCCTTCCCGGACCTGTACATATAAATTATCAGTGATCAACAAATAGCACACATTGATTAATCATACTACCAAAAATATTGAATGAACAATTTAGAAAACCTAAAGAACGCAATCAAGAATCAAAGTGGTTGAAAAATAGCACACAGACTTTCTTACAATTAACGTACACGTCAAATTACTTGTTGATAGTCAAAATTAAGATGAATCCAAAATCCCAACCCATTGTCACAAGATATCTATATACACCAACAGTTCAAATGAGTAACTGACACATAGACACTCAAGGGACAACTTTTTTGTGTTTACTGGTAATCTCGGAGAGTATGACTAAATTCCAAATCCCAATCTGATTGACAGCACCTATTGAAGCCAATACCCTACTTATTTTCAACCGACTGGTATGAATCAGAAAGGCAATTAGATTAGGTTCAGCTTGCAGATAAAAGAATCATTAAAACCCTTCAACAAGTTTGGTCAAACAAACATTTCACTCATGTCACTAAAATGCAATACAAAGTAAACGGTCAGTACCAACCAGAGATTCCCATCTCTTCTTTGCTGCAGCCATGTCCCTCATTTGCTTCAGGTCATAATCTTCACTATCAGTTTGCATTCTGATAACACTGAAACGCTGGACAAGACATTGACATTATAGAAACAAATGGATCGTGGAAGGAAAAAAGGCCAGCAAATAGACCGGGACCTATAGTTTCCAATACAGCAATATTTCTCACCTTAACTGGCACTTTCACAAGACAGCAATCTTTCACTTATTTTCTGAGTTCTTTAATGATTTCCAAGAAAACAATGAAATACTACCAAAATTGGAAAAAGGGTATAGAATTACGTACATGGCGGTGAGAACCATGGAAGGGCCTGAATTTGAAGGTAGATTGTTCAGAGAAGTTGCAGTGTTGCAGTCTTCTGGAAACGTTGGCGAAACTTCGTTTCTGCAAATTAGAACAGGAAATGGAAGGAGAATTCAGAGAAGGAAGCGCCAGAGCTTCCATTATTATGCTCTGTACAGAAGCGGGAGTGATAGAGAGTGTCCAAAGGCCTTATCCAACGCCCATATCCATCAAACCCACGAGGAATACGATATCCGGAATCTGGATAAATTTCTATTCGGATCAAGATTATTTAGTTGGGTTTCCCTCGTTCTGCCCGAACCCGAAACCAGCTACCTAATAACTTGGACATGTTTGACCTCGACGGTGCCGGTGGTAAGTCGAAATATGTAAATTATCATAATTGGGATCATCCCATAAAATTATATATATGTATTTTGACAAATGTGTAATTATGAGTTGAAAATTTAAATTACGCCCGATATTTTGAACTAATTAAATTAAATTTCAACAATTGAGCTATTAGGCTTTCCTCCAAAAATAAAAATAATAAAAATTTGAACTATTTGATATTATAATCTTTTGTGTGTCCCATTTATACCCAAATTTGATTACGTGCTATCTATATGAGGCTGGATTCCACATATCATTCTGGAGACGACAAATCATAATTGTATACCTATATACATAAAATGAATATCTATACATAGGAGAGAGATAATAAGTCTCAGGACTCCCAGTTACAAACAATGTTAAAATATAATTATTGATCAATGGAGGAACAATATCACAAATTTTGTTCAACTACATTGACACTAGCCTATATCCAAGCTATCCTAGCTATTTGGGTCTCAATAGCTCAATCACTCCATTTCTCATCATTCATTAGAAAAAAATGTCACGTGCGATAATCTTATACCGTTGTATCATGCGGTAAAGTGGTATGACTCAACTAGTATCACTACATATCTCCAATCAAAAGATCGTGAGTTCGAATCTCACTCTTTTTTTTTCTTTTTGATAAAGCTCGAACCGCACTCCTATTTGTTGTACTAAAAAAGTATTATGATCTCTATTTTTTGACACAATGACATTTAAGGCTGTAGGGTGTGAAGTAACACGAAATACTGACAAGGTATTTCTAAGGTGATTATTACTATATAATATATCAATTATGTCAACTTTAAGCATAGAAAATGTCAGCCATTTGAATACTTATCTCTAGATTAAATTAATATATATATATATATATATATATATATATATATATATAATAAACGATGTATCAATTTTCTGGAAATTTCATATACGATCATTTTTCTCTTCTATGGTACGTCTTTCTCATTTATTTATTTACCTGAGTCGTTCTTTTAATATTTTATTTTCTGAGGTCTTTCTTTATACATCAATTTTTTCTCAAGGTCTTTCTCTCATGTATGCATATTGCAAAGTCTTTCTTTTATATGCTTCGAGGAAAAGGAAAAAAGAAAAAGAAAAAAGGCAGTTCAATGGTTTGCTCACCTTCCAATTAGGAAAATATAAATCCGTTTGCAGAATAAAGTCAATTTACGCTATCCAATCACACAAAAGCAACTCACTTTTTAATGCTATAAAGATATCCTATTAAAGCACAGTCACATAGATATTTAAAACTCAAATAATTTGACCATATCAATCTATTAAACAACTTGTACCATTTTTTAAAAATTCAATAACTTGTAGCATTTGAGTTTCTATTAGAAGGAAAATTATACATAAACTCGACAATAATTTAAAATATCATTCATCGGTCAGAGTAATCGTAATTTGGAAACAAATAAGCCAAGTGAAACTAACTTTTGAAATTTAAAATATTATATTTACGAGATATCAGCCACATGAGTTGCGAAATATGGGCTTATTTTGTAAGTTTGTTTTACGTACTTTCAATTATTGCTACAAGAATCATTATTTATGAGATCTATACATCTTTATTTGTTAATCATTCAGTTTGATGCATCTTTCAACCTTTTATAATTTAATAATTTATATTGGGTCGATGATTTGGGATTTTTTTTTTCTTTTTTTGAAATTGTCTGAGTAAAAGGAAGGATATGGGTAAGCAGGGGACGTGTCAGAATCGGCGAGAAAATTGAAATGAGAATTTGGCTGCGCAGGAATCTTCCTGGAAATTAACCATCGCCAAGTAGATTACATGAAATCCACTTTATTTGCGTCGAACATCAATTCTTCTGAGTCACTTTCCTGGCCATGAACTTCTCCTGATTTCATCATCGCCTTCTCAGTTTTGTTCACCTGTTCTTCAACAACTGTTCAGGTTGGCACTCTAAATTGCACTCAGATTTTCCTGCTCTGTATGTTGTATTTTCATTTTTCTTAATTTCTTCTATTCCTCCGTAATTGGGTTCTGTCGATGAGATTTTTCTGTATTTGAGATTCTGGGTATTTGTTATTAGCTCTGATTTGTGAGGGAATGTGGCTGAAACTTCAAATGTAGCTGTTGAGGTCGGCTTTTTGTATATCGTTTCTTAAGAATGTACTCTGCCGACTGAAATCATCTGGGGTGAAATTTCCAAACCTTCTTTGTCGGTGGGATGGATGGCTATATTGTCTGATTGTTCATATTCGTTTCGTGAAATTTAATCCAAATCTTCTTCAAATCATCGATCCTGAATATTAGCATCGCCCCAGGAAATCTTGGGGTATTGTTTTGGTTCGGATTTCCCCTTGGAAATTGGGTATCTTGCTGGGATTACTCTATCGTCTTTGCATGAACTTGTTTTCTCTCGCTCAGACCACTCATTGATAGTTACTCTTTCTTCACCAAAAAATACAACCATGCAACCTTCTCAATCCAGGATTACTTGACTTTCATTTGGATTCTTGCTGAGCTTAGACGCTATTCGTTTATATGCTTAAAAGATAAACCCCTTTTGTGTTTTGGGGCTTGATTTGTGGAATGTAATTTCCTCCATTTGTAAAAGGTTTGAGATTGTCCACTTTATGCTGCTTACAATGACCTTCATGGTGTAGAGTTCTTGTAAAGTGATGGGTGGGAAAAGTTCTAAGCATGGAAGTTCAAGACGCATCTCCTCTAGTCGGTCTAGCTCACAGCAGCGGGGTCATTACGGTTATCAAGAGTCACCATATGCTCAATCAAGAAGCGAATATGCGCCACAGTATCAGTTTGCACCTCAAACTCCAGGCTATGGTGGAGCTCAGGCCCCCGAGTCCCGAAGGAGGCTGGAGAGGAAGTATTCAAGGATAGATGATAACTATAATAGTCTAGATCAGGTCTAGCTGCAATTTGCATGGTAAATTTATTGACGCCATCTTTGTCAACACGAAAATAACTTCTGTTTCTCTGATACTCTTTACAGGTTACTGAGGCATTAGCTCGTGCTGGCCTCGAGTCTTCCAATCTTATTGTCGGCATCGATTTCACAAAGAGCAATGAGTGGACAGGTTCGTTCTCACTTTCTCCATTAAACCATTCTGGTATCTATCTTTAGTAGCATGTGCACATGCTCATGATGCCTTTATATAGGCGCTAGATCATTCAACCGTAGAAGTTTACATCACATTGGAGATGGGCAAAATCCCTACGAACAAGCGATAACAATTATTGGGAAAACGCTATCTTCTTTCGATGAGGATAATTTGATTCCTTGCTTTGGTTTTGGAGATGGTATTTCTTCTAAAGATTTGTGCAATTGACCTATTTTTCGTACATGTTTTTGTTTTACTTAATAAAACTGAATTATATGACTCTAAATGGTTGGCAGCATCGACTCACGACCAAGAGGTTTTCAGTTTTTATCCAGAAGACCGATGTTGTAACGGATTTGAAGAAGTATTGAGTCGATATAGGGAACTGGTGCCTCATCTTCGACTTGCAGGTTGTAGCCTGCTTGTTTGCTACTACATTTCCCTATCGATAGCATTTACTTACTGTTCTTTCATTATTTGTCTCTGGGACAGGACCAACATCATTTGCCCCCATTATAGAAATGGCTATCACAATTGTAGAGCAGAGTGGCGGCCAATACCATGTATTACTAATAATAGCTGATGGTCAGGTACTTTCATCTCCATTCCTACTGGACTTCAATTTTCATTGTTTTATGGCTGAATAATTGAGAGTGCAGTCAGTTTTATCCATGAAGGTAATACACTGCCAGTTCAGTAAGATACCATGATATCTGTAACTATACAAGTTAAAAATTAATGGCAAAATTTGGGCATTATCAGCGAGTGAATGGTGATTTTCGTTATCTGTGGTGATGGCAAGTACTAACTGAGCCAAGTTTCTTAACATCGATTGAAAAATATAGTCTTTGTTCTCTTTCAACAGGTTACGAGAAGTGTTGATACCGAGCGTGGGCAGTTTAGCCCACAGGAAAAGAAAACCATTGAAGCTATTGTTAAAGCTAGGTAGGTTCAGGTTATCTATGATGAACTGAAATGGCATTATTCATAATTCTACACCGCCTAACTTTTGAAATTTTGTATTGAATTGTAGTGCATACCCCTTGTCGATTGTACTAGTTGGAGTAGGAGATGGACCTTGGGACATGATGAGAGAATTTGATGACAATATCCCAGCTCGAGCCTTTGATAATTTCCAAGTAAGTGTTTGTGATGTTTTTTGAGATGGCCTCGCTTCTGCCATTGTTTGAAGTCAATATTCGATCTAAGAAATGCAATTTTCGAACTTTGATTTTGCAGTTTGTGAACTTCACAAATATAATGTTGAAAAATATGGATCGTTCAAGAAAGGAAGCTGAATTTGCTCTTGCAGCTCTCATGGAAATACCCTCCCAGTATAAAGCAACACTGGAACTTGAAATTCTGGGGTAAAAACAAAATCTCAAGAGTAGTGTATTTAAGATTTATACTAGTTAAATGGTAATGTATTTCTTTTTGTTTATAGTTCTAAATTATATTTTCTTTTGCTGCTCCACCAGTGCCAGTAGAGGGAAGGCAATCGACCGGGTTCCTCTTCCCCCTCCTCGTTATGGTCCTGCTACTATTAGCTCCCCAAAGACCTCAAACTCGAGCAGTTCTCACTATGTACCGCCCTCCTTTGGTGGAGTTGCTCCTGTCCGAAGCGCACCTCCTCTAAGTTCGGTTTCTGATGCCCATGTAAATACTTATTTTCCCTTTTCAGATCCCAGGATAGCTCTTATTCTTCTCTTCATTCTATTCGAAAATTGAAAACAGAACTGATTAGTTTTTTACCTCTCTGGTGCAGGCTTGTCCCATTTGCATCACCAATGCAAAGGATATGGCTTTTGGCTGTGGACATCAGGTAATCGCTTTGGCAATTCAATTACTCTCAAGTTGAAGTTTATCAATCTGTCTGAACCATTACCCAGAAGAAATATTTACATTGTTCTATCTGCAGACATGCTGTGAATGTGGACAAGATCTTCAGTCGTGCCCCATATGCCGCAGCTTTATCCAAACTAGGATAAGGCTTTATTAACTGAAACCCACACTCTGATGAATTCTCATGCCTAAGACCAACTCCAGCTTCTTGCTTGAGTCATTTGCGCAACTCCTTTATCAGGACCGAAAAGGTGTCGTTGACTTGGTAAGTCGAACGATATGTCATTGTAAATATCGATAGCTTTTCCCATCGATTTTCGCCCATGTTTTTCCTAGCTAATCATTTCATAAAATGTCTAGAAATTATGTTGGTTAACTCTTGTGGTGGGTTATGATACCTCAAATTCTTTATGAAATCTGGTTTGCCATTAGTTTATATGTAATTACAATATCTTTCAGTGGGCAATAAGACTTGATTTCTCATCACCTGCTATGCTACGTCGAACTCTACCTAACACCTTCACAGAAAGATGCACTTGCATTGATTTCTCTACGTTATAGAGATGAGCTGGCTGAGTTTTAGGCAAACTCTACGCTCTCTTATGGATGCATGACTGCTTCTTTAACCTGAGTTTCAAACAAACTAGTTTGCATTTTTTGAATGAGCTAAATTTGCTGCCCACATTACTCCCTTCTCAACTAAATGGAGAACTTATATAAACAACTTCACCTCTTCCAACAACATCCAGACGAATCCGCATGGCCAATCATAAGCATTGTGCTGTAGATCTCTACATATTGAAAGCTACCATCTTACTGCTTCTGCTTCTGCTGCAATGTATAGAACTCACTTCTGCAGTCGAAGTGTCCTCGACAACGCAGACGGGAGGAAGATGGGAGCTTCTTTTGGATAACACTGGCGTGGTGGCCATGCACATGGCTTTAACCCACCACAACACTGTTGTTGTATTCGATCAGACAAGTGCTGGGCCATCTCGATATCGACTCCGACGACGATATGGGGGGAAAAGGTGTACACGGTCACATTCTGACTTGACAGACCCGGACTGTTATGCCCATTCTGTGGAGTATGACATTTCAAAGAATCAAGTTAGAGCTCTAGGCCTTTCATCTGATACCTGGTGTTCCTCTGGTTCCTTCCTTAGCAATGGAACACTATTACAGACAGGTGGGTATCGTAAGGGGGCTCGAAGAATCCGCTACTTCATGCCTTGTAAAGATCATCAATGTGATTGGAGGGAAGCCAAGGCAACGTTATCAAAGGATCGGTGGTATGCATCGAATCAAATCCTTCCCGAGCATGATCGGGTAATCGTTGTGGGCGGTAGGAGGACCTTCACTTATGAATTTGTACCGAAAATGGGCAAAGAAAAGTCATTTGATCTACCATTCTTGCACCGAACTTACGACAATCATGATGGAGGAAACAACCTCTATCCCTTTCTTCATCTCTCCTCCGATGGAAATTTGTTTATTTTTGCCAACAGAGACTCTGTCCTATTTAACTATAGACAAAACAAAGTGGTCAAGACCTTTCCGCGAATACCTGGTGGGGGTTCACGGAATTACCCTAGTTCGGGCTCGTCTGTGATCCTCCCATTGGATCACAAAAACGAGTTTCAAAAGGTTGAAGTCATGGTTTGTGGGGGCTCTGCATTTGGAGCTTATAGAGCAGCGCAGCGTGGCCAATTCTTGAAAGGTCTGCGATCATGCGGAAGAATGGTGATCACTGGGAACACACATAAATGGAACATGGAATACATGCCAGAACCTCGTCTCTTACACGATATGTTGATCCTTCCTACAGGCAATATCTTGATCATTAATGGTGCTAAAACTGGTTCTGCAGGGTGGGGTAATGCAAGAAATGCTTCACTTCAACCTTATCTTTACAAGCCCAAAAAACAATTAAATAAAAGATTCTCCATCTTGAAATCCACTAGAATAGCAAGAATGTACCATTCATCAGCGATTGTTATTCCCGATGGAAGGATCTTAGTTGCAGGTGGGAATCCCCATAGAAATTACACATTTAGAAATGTAGCTTACCCAACTGAACTCAGGTTACAAGCATATCATCCACACTATACTGAGCGAAAACACGATGATAACAGGCCAAGAAATGTGACGATACACTATGCTCACGGTAATTATGGAATCAAATATGGCAGAGAGTTCACCGTACGATTCAAATTGGAGAGGAGAAGGAGTGACGTTTTAGAATTCAGCGCGTATGCACCGCCATTCACAACCCACTCCATTTCGATGAATCAAAGACTACTAAAACTGAAGAACAAAAGCATCAAAAGAGACACTAATAGTGAATGGATGAACGCAGTTGTAGAGGCTCCTCCATCTCCCAATGTTGCACCTGCCGGTTACTACTTGTTTACCGTTGTTAATGGAGGAATTCCCAGCATTTCTCAATGGATAAGATTCATAAACTCCTGACTAACCGGCTTTTGAATTTCGATGTCAAGAAAACCAATAAAATGAATAATTATTATAAAGTTATATCATTAAAATAAAGAGATACATATTATGTTAAATTACAAAATTAGTTCATGGATTTGAGTAATTGTATTTATTTACTCCAAATTTAAGTCATGTTACTATTATCGTGTCTAATTTACCCTAAATTGGACTTTTCTTTTTTTATCTATGGGTTGGGATCTCCATATCCTACCATTTTTTTTCCTTTGGACAGAACTGAAAAGTGATGGCTTATTAATTATTTACTATTTCGCTAACACACCATATTTAAATTCCAAACCACATATGGAAACCGAAAGTATAATTTTATTTTGTCCTGAACCGACCCAATATTCTCTTCTTTTTTTTTTCTTTTTGAAACAACCCAATATTCAATTGATAATCCATTTCTAGTGCCTTCTCCAATAAAATTTAAAAGAAAAAAAAAATCTAAAGCAAATTGTCACGTTAGATTTGATATTGGTGAGAAGTGGAGGCTCATTTTTGTTGGGACGTCGATTTCAATGGGTCTTTAAGCATTGTGCGCGTGCGCCATTCACTAAATCCAATCCTCGTCGTAGCCACGTCAGATTTAGCCTCCACCTACTCACCAACAACGTGTAAATTTCTAGTCACGAAATTTCCGTTGCTATCTGCCAACACATATCCACGTCAGCCAATAACCAATAAAATTTGAAATAATCTATTTCCTCTAATTCCTTCCATAACATTCTCCATCTTCCAGCATCTTTTTTCTTTTTTTTAATTTCGGAAAGTTCGAGAAACCACCAACATAAATTATATCACTAAGTCAACTTCTAAATCAATGCAATTTCAACCAAAAATAAATAAAGAAGTATCAGTAATTTTTATCCATAATCTCATGGAAGGTGAAATTTAACGGAAGTTCTATAAACTTCTGTCCAAGTGTGCAGTGCCGCGGACTTTAATTGACCGATAAAGTTAATTTCGACACGACTTTGTCTTATTCTCATTCATTATCATTATCCGAAAATAAATTCGTTTTTTCCATCGAATCACCACCGTTCAAGATTAAGCTGAATAAATACCAAATTAAAATTAGAATTTATGAATATTAAAGAATGTTTCCATCGCCCCCCACCAACCAAACCAATTGGTCTTGTTCAATATTTTAATGGAGATTTATGGGGCCTATAAATTAATGGGCTGTACAAGAATTCATCTTGAATATGTATAAGGCGTTCACGTAGATCATCGCCGGAAAAGTTCTCTCTCAACCGATTTCATTACCAAGATGACAATCACAGCCTCGCCGACCGTCAAAGATGGATGTCTCATCGTCGGCGACAAGCTGGTTCTGACCGCCGTCCCGGAAAATGTCGTCGTCTCTCCGGTGACCCACCGCTCAGCTTTCATCGGCGCTACTTCTTCCTCCCCCAGCTCTCGTCATGTATTTTCTCTCGGAATTCTCCGGTGAGTACTATTTTTAAGCATGAATAAATTACTATTCAATCTAAAAGCTTAAACTAGAGAAATGAACTGTGGATGCAGAAGGCAGGAGTTCTTATGCCTATACAAATTCAAAATGTGGTGGATGATACCACGAATTGGGAAATCAGGCAGTGAAATTCCAGTAGAAACCCAGATGGTGCTGTTGAAAGTGACACAAGAATCTGCCTTAAATGAAGAAACTTCTGCCGATCAAGATACCGAGGGCTGCTCATACATCCTGATTTTGCCAGTTTTGGATGGGCAATTTCGTGCAACTTTGCAAGGGAGCTCAGAAAATGAGCTTCAATTTTGTGTTGAAAGTGGTGAGTTTGTGGTTTCTTTTTTTTTTTTTTTTCATTTTTGTTGATCCAATCGAAATTAAAGTTTACAGGGTATTCTTATATATTCGTTGCTCTGTTTTAGGGGATGTTAATGTGCAAACTTCAAAGGCAATGGAAGCAGTATTTATAAACTCAGGAGATAACCCTTTTGAGGTCATTACAAATTCTATCAAGTAAGCCTCAGCTTCTTTAATTCACTTAATTTCTACTGTGATTAATAATTATGTATTCCTTGAACAAGTTGATCCAAATTCTGTAATTTTCACTACTGATGTAGGATCTTGGAAAAGGTCAAACCAACTTTTAGTCATATTGACAACAAGAAGGTGATCCAACTCTCAAAAATGAAAAATATATTTCTTTTTTTTTGCTGTAATATTATTATGATTATTATTACTGTAGGAATTCCAATTAGAAAAATCATATTTTTGTTTGTTTGTTTTTGTTTTAACAGGTTCCTCCTCATGTGGACTGGTTTGGTTGGTGCACTTGGGATGCGTTTTACACCGAGGTTAATCCACAAGGAATCAAGGAAGGTCTCCAAAGGTAAAAATATTCAACTTTCTAAATAATGTAGAGTAGATTATTGGAGGCAGGTTACCACAACGTAACTGACCGTTTTAAATTTCTATTCGATAGTTATTAGTCTTATTCATAACTTTTCCGACCGTATTTACAATAAATTGGAACGTAAGAATGCTAATACAAGTTTTCATTTCCTTCTCCTTCGCTAGATATGATTTTTAATACAAATCTTAACTAGTTAGTTTAATTTCTTAAAATAAACATTAATTTTAGATAAAAATATCTATGACTTTTTATTATAAGAAATTTTTTAAGTTGAATTATTTTTTTTACAAAATTTTATTTAATTTTACTTAGATATTACTAATTAAAATCAATGAAATTGTTAAAATAGAAAATTTAATTATGCAATATGTTAATAGTTGTCGACGTGAATTAATATAAATTATATTAATCTTTTTAGTTGATATAATTTTATTTTAATTAATTATTTTTTTTTGTTTTAAAACAACATGTGAACACTTCTTGACTATTTTGGCCAAAGTGAGTATAGGTCGAATCAAAATTTCCCTCCAATGTATTATAAAAAAAAAGATTAAAAATTATATTAGCATGCATATGCTACAAGTCTACCATTTATTTAAATTATTTTTAATTGGGTAGAAATATAAAATGAGCATTCTAACTCTGTATCAACAGTTTCAGCGATGGAGGTCTTTCTCCAAAATTTCTGATTATCGACGATGGTTGGCAACACACCGTAAATGAATATCGCAGAGAAGGTGAACCAGAGATCGAAGGGATACAGTAAGCTCAAACTTAATCTCTTCTTCATCTGAACTTTTGATCTCAATCTCATTCATTTTCTCACTACAAATTTCCTTCTTCAACTCCAGGTTTGCTACAAGACTAGTGGACATCAAAGAGAACGGAAAGTTCAGCGGTTCTGGTTCCGATAATGCCTGCAATCTCCAAGATCTTGTTCATACCATCAAAGAAAAATACGGCCTCAAGTGAGTTTCTTCATTTTTGGTAGAAGGAAGTTTTTCAAATTTTACCTAAGAATGCGGGATTGTTGATGTTTCCCGTAATTGCTCTATAAAATTACAGATATGTCTATGTATGGCATGCTTTGGCTGGTTACTGGGGAGGAGTACTCCCATCTTCCGAATCGATGAAGAAATACAACCCTAAGATTGAATATCCCGTTCAATCGCCGGGCAACATGAGTAATATCGGCGATATTGTTGTGGACGTCTTGGAGAAATATGGAGTTGGGGTTATAAACCCTGAGAAGATTTATGATTTCTACAACGATCTCCATGGTTATTTGGCGAAAATTGGCATTGATGGAGTCAAGGTGGATGTCCAGAGCCTAATGGAGACCTTAGGTTCGGGATATGGTGGGCGTGTGTCAATCACTAGGCAGTATCTAGAAGCATTAGAACAATCAGTTGCAATAAATTTCAAAGAAACTAATCTGATTTGCTGTATGAGTCATAACACAGACTCGATATACAGGTTAGTCGATTTGTCTACTCCTAAATGAGTAATGACGTAGACAAGCATGTAAATTTTTTTGATATCCATTCTCTGATTTGTTAATTTGTGTTGTCAGTTCAAAGAAGAGTGCAGTTGCTAGAGTTTCAGAGGACTTCATGCCTAGAGAGCCAACATTTCAGACTTTACATGTTGCTGCTGTGGCTTTTAATAGTCTTCTAATGGGGGAGATTGTAGTGCCAGATTGGGACATGTTTCATGTGAGTTGTTCTATTCTGCATTACCCTTTTTTTTTTCTTTCACACCTCTTAAATTACACCTGCTTCTCTTAATTCATCCAGAAAACGAGGTTTCATTTTTAGTTTTATGATTTAAAAAGTTATGCCTACCTATGACTACTTTCGTTCGTTTTAAACTTCACTTAACTTTTTTTCAAGAAGAAAATAACAAAATAAGGAAGTAATGTTTATAAGTTTAATTTTCATCCAGCGTGGTCTTAGTGGAGCAATCATACACAATATCATTTGCGATTTCTATCATGGAAGAGAAACTTAAGATGATCAGATCTAAAAGGATGCATTTTTTATTTTAATTTACAGAGCAAGCATGAAACAGCTGAATTCCATGGTGCAGCCAGAGCATTGGGCGGTTGTGCCGTATATGTAAGGTATATAGCGCATTGGCTTCTAACATATTTCTAATCTGTATTAGCCAATCTCTTTAAACTTGTTACTAAATGAAACTATCATCACGACAGCGACAAGCCCGGGAATCACGATTTCAAAATACTGAGGAAGCTAGTGTTGCCTGATGGATCAGTCCTTAGGGCAAGATATGCAGGCCGGCCTACTCGAGACTGCTTATTTCGAGACCCCGTAATGGATGGAAAAAGGTATTAAGAATAAGTCTCATTAGCTCCAAACAACTTCAAATTCAAACCAATGATGTCAAATATGTAATCTTCTCCTTCATGCCATTGGCTTCCGCAGGGTGCTGAAAATATGGAACTTGAATAAGTTAACAGGAGTCCTCGGCGTCTTTAATTGCCAAGGAGCAGGAAATTGGCCACTGATGAAAGTCGCTCAGAATGAAGCTACCTCGACTTCTACAACACTAAGTATCAAAGGTAGTGTCTGTCCAAATGATGTAGAATTTCTTGAAGATGTTGCAGGTGAAAACTGGGATGGAGATTCTGCAGTTTATGCCTTCAACTCAGGTATGATTTGAACTCCTCATGAGAATCCTTTATTTTCTCCTCCTTTTCATTGGTAAGAAAGCTCTTCTAAACTGAAAATGTTTCGACTTGTGTTGTAGGATGTCTTTATAAGTTGAAAAAGAAAGAAAGTCTTGAAGTTGGATTGAGAACTTTAGACTGTGAGATATACACCGTTGCTCCAATCAGGGTCAGTGAAGCTGTGTACTAGACGACGTCAAGTTATGAATTTTTATCACTTCAAGACTCGTCTTTATACATGTTTACGTGTTCAGGTTTTCGGTAATGACATCCACTTCACACCGATAGGATTGCTTGACATGTATAATTCAGGAGGAGCGACCGAAACTCTAACCCACAACGTGGATCTTTCACAATGCACCATCAAAATGACGGGGCGATTCTGTGGCAGATTCGGAGCCTACTCGAGCTCCAAACCGAACCGTTGTGTAGTTGACATGAAAGAAGAGGAGTTTACCTATGACTCTGGAAGTGGACTACTAACAGTAAACCTTGAACATGGATGCATTTCAAGAGAGATAAAGTTTGTATATTAATAATCTGTCGACATGTTGTCCATGTAAAATTGTGAGGAACATTTTGTTTGCGGCATATAGAAATATGAATCTCAGTCGATGCTTTTGGCTCTCAATCTTATAAAAGAATCCGAAAGCAGAGCTCGACGTGGTATGCAATATAACTTAGAATGGCGGACTGATACGCACTTATTTCTAATTAATAACTTTCTAAATATGTAATGATATATATGGGACATACGACACTATTTATTATCAATTTTTTAAAGATTATTATTTATTGTCAATTTTAGCATAAAATTTAAAATTCTCACTCTCTATTTATGATGTAATATTTTTTTAAAAAATTAACAATTTACCACTTTTCTTAATGTTTGAAGTCGCAGTAAAATTTGTTCACGCTTGTCTATCCATTCAAACTTGTATTTTACTTATATTCTAGAGAATGACAGAAATTTATACATAGCTTCACATACGAGCCTCTTTAGGACTGCTCTCTTGTTGTTGAGACTCTCAATGACTCGACGTCTAATACAACTCTCATCTCGTCAGGATTGGCTTCCATTCTAACACCATATAAAAAAGTGCTAGTTCATGTTAATCATTGATCACACTTGAAATTTTTAAAATTTGATATCCTGCTAACGTTTTGTTTGAAACGTTGAATTCAAGAAAATCACGGTGAGACAACAAAAATATGATGGAGACTATACGAGAAATTCATACCTTACCTTGACACGACCATCTGATTGTGGGCCAAACAAGGTTTTGGGCTTGGAAGAATCTCACTGGGCCTTGTTGTCCTGAGCCCAAAAACTCAGGCCTCGTATTCTTGGCCCATCTATTTCAGTGCGAGTGCGATATTTTTCCCGATAAGAAGAGTGGCCATCTAACTCTGTGTTCGTTCTGTGCCCCTTATCCTCTCATCACCGGCTGGGTGTTAGGCCTCCTCCTCTAAAACCCTTCTTCTTCTTCTTCCTCCTCCTCCTCCTCCTCCTCTGAATCAGAAATGGCTTCCACTTCAGCCACTTCAATTTTGAAACCCTTATCCAAAGCAGATTCTTGCCTCCTCTCCTTGCCCTCTGTATTCACCTGCAGACCTCCGCACTCCTTCCTCTCTTTCCCCTCAAAACTCATCCGCTTCCATCTTTCTTCTTCTTCTCATTCTTCGCCCTTTTCACTCTCTAAGAAGAAGCCCCACCCCTCGTCCTTGGTTTCCTTCGTAGCCCAGACCTCCGACTGGGCCCAAGAAGACGACACCATCACCATTGACCCCAAACTCGGCGGCGACGAAGAGGAAGAAGATGAACAAGGGCCCCATTGGGAGAATCAGGAGCTCAGTGAGACTGAGTCTCGTATTTCTGATTGGGAAGGCGAGGCCGAAGATGGAGGAAGCGAGGCCGAAGGGGAGGACGGTGAAGGCGGACTTCTCGAGGAGGAGGAAGAAGAAGAAGGCTCTTATGAGGAACCAAATGAAGACGCTAAGTTATTTGTTGGGAATTTGCCTTATGATGTCGATAGTCAGAAATTAGCCATGATCTTTGGGAAGGCCGGGACCGTGGAGATTGCTGAGGTGAGTAATTGAACATTTGTTTTCGCCTTTCTGTTGGGTCTCTTTTGGATGTGGATTTGGTTTAAGCTTTAAATCTGCTTGTGAGGATTGTAGGTTATTTACAACAGAGAAACAGATCAGAGTCGTGGTTTCGGGTTTGTGACTATGAGTACCGTTGAAGAAGCTGAGAAAGCTGTGGATACCTTCAACCGTTACGTAAGCTTCTGATGTTCAAATTTGTGCTTATATGCATTCATTTGTACCATTAACTTGCTCTTCTAGACAAATGACTCTAGCATCTGTGTTTCATGAATCTGAGGGTCTGTATGGTGTTTGAGAAAATGTGTAGTCTAGGAGCTAGGACCAACTTCTAGTTCTGACTCTCAGTTTGTTGAATTATAGCACCTTCTGTAATTTTCTGCTGGTTTGAATGTTTGGCGATGAAAATTTTGTCCATCTCTATCCATACTAAGGCAGATCTTTGTTCTCAACTTCTTAGCCGAGTCTTCACTTAAACTTCTGTTATGTGCTGTTACCATAGTATCTCAACTCAACGTTTACTGCTGTTTAATACTACTAGCATTTTTTAACTTCTCTAGCTTCTTTTTCATTGTCAATTCTACAGAACTTTATGTGAACATAAATTATATTTTCCCTTGTTACAGGAATTAGAGGGAAGGCTGTTGACTGTTAATAAGGCTGCCCCAAGAGGTGCGAGGCCAGAACGCACACCTCGAACATTCCAGTCGTCTTTCAGAATCTATGTGGGTAATCTTCCATGGGATGTAGATAATGCCCGCCTCGAGCAGGTTTTCAGCGAACACGGTAAAGTAGTAGAGGCTCGGGTTCTTTACGACCGGGACACTGGCCGTTCTCGTGGCTTTGGCTTTGTGACAATGGCTGATGAGACTGGAATGAATGATGCCATTGCTGCTCTGGATGGACAGGTATGAAAATTGAATTTTCTTCAGTTAAATATCTCAGTAAAACAAGTTAGGAGATGCAAACTGTTATCGAATCTCGTCAGCTGCTCACAAACATTGTGAAAATTGAATTGTGCAGAGTCTAGATGGAAGGGCAATTAGAGTAAATGTTGCAGAGGAAAGACCAAGGCGCAACTTCTGAAAGTGAAGCAAGATGAATGAATATCCAAAGACCGTTTCTCTCTTTGTTAACTTTTTTGTTTCCCAGAAGGTATAGGTGAGTTTTGTAGTGCCATTGTTTAGCCACCTTCTTAAAGTGTAATTTGATTGTCTTTTATGCTTCTAAATTTTCAAGTCTGTTATTGATTTGGATGATGTACGAGTTACAAATTTCGCAACTTCCACATCCCCTCTTCCATTTTTCCTCCCTCCATCTTCTTCATTACACTCTTATTTGGCCCAATTGAATGGAATTTATAAGCCAGACAGCACCAAAAAATTCACATTTAACATCTCATGTTTTATTTCCAGTGTCTGTTGATCTGAATGTTGCGAACTGGTTGAAGAAAAAGAAAGGAAGTGGATATAATATAACAGACCCAACTTTTTCCACTCCTTATTTGGACTCAACATCCATATCGAGGAATAATTTACAAGCATATTATTAATTCAATTCGATGCAAACGATAATTTAAAGTTTCTATACAGCATTTTTTGTTTTTTAAAAGAAAAGCAGCACCTGAAATTGATGACCAAACCAAATCAGTTGTCACGTAACTGTGCTTCTCGGCTGGTAAGAGGCACATAACGAACAGAAGTTTCATCGTGGATGTTAACAGAGCCATCAGCATCCTTGTCCACAACCTTCAAATCCTGGAATACGCTCCCAACTGGAATCACCATTCTCCCGCCTGGCTTTAACTGCTCGATGAGAGCTGGCGGAATTTCAGCCGCTGCTGCTCCAACATGAATGGCATCGTAAGGTGCACACTGTGCCCAACCCTGCCGGCCATCTACGGAATCCAACAACAATTAAACTCTCATTACAAACGCATATTAAAGCAAATATGCCCTCAAAGAAGTACCCCCGTCCTATTTCTGGCAGGGCTAGTCCCCCTCTGATCCTAAAAGTCATCAGTCGCTACTGTTCACAGAGAAACATTGTTAAAATTAATGTGCACGTGTTGGGGGAGAGGAGGGAAATCCTAGAGATTCCTGAAGAAGAATTGAACTCAAACTTACCATTACTCTCAAGAATGTACCATAATATGGTTTGCAATAAAAAAAGTCCAATTCAAAATGCGTGCCAGATACTAACTTCACTGCATTCTTCTTACAGTCAACTAAACTAGGAACAGAGTTCTCCATTCTAGATCGAAAGAAAATCTGTGCTCTAGAAAAGGGAAAGAAGAATGACATACCACCAACATGTACAGAGAGGGAACCTTCTTTCAGCAAAGGAGCAGCAGCACTTTTTTTAATATTCTCCATTGAGGAAACAACCAACTCAGGAATGTGTTCCACGCCAACTGCACGACCTTCTGGTCCGACCATCATCGCAAAGCATGCAGTCAAATATCCCGTTCCTGCCAAGGAGATCAAACATGTAAGTTCAGCTCAAATAAGTAGGAAAGTCGGGGGCAGGGCAAGGAAATAATAATTTGGAGTTAGAAATTTGAAAATGCAATCTCAAATGTGAAAAGATAATAAAAATTATATCTTTTAGGGTAGCAGTCGCACAATCCTAAAAAAATGACAGGAGGAAGTTTGTTTGCTTGTCTTTTTGGGTTAGCACATTACACCCCACCCAAAAACCAACTAGTTGGAAATACCACGTCTTAATGAATGAAGACTACAACCACTTACAATCAACTTGCACTTTCACTTGGGCAGTGCATGTTTAGATCATACCCTTATAAGACAGACCAGAATAATTCTTCTACATTTTGATTTCAATCTATACCAGTGGTTTCTTTCCTTCTGATGGGGGAAGGGTCGAGAAGTATGTGTAAAGATGGGGAAAAAATATCAATCCTTGAGGGATGTCCAAACTGAAAGCAAAATTTAGATGAAATTAACAGAACCAGAAAAAACAGATCATTAAATTTACTGATTAAAAGTCCAGACCAAGAACGTCTAAACTACTTAGAACTCAAACATAGTTGGGCCTTCTAAGGAATTCAACAATGATGATAAAACAAAAAAAATTCAAACTTCAATATGTAGAAGCTATTCGTTAGATGCACAACCTGAGCCAACGTCCAAAGCGTGCATTCCAGGTTGCAAGTGTTTCTCCAATAATTGAAGGCAAGTGGCATGCATGTGAGGAGCCGATATAGTGGCATTATAACCTATTGGCATTGGAGTATCAACATAAGGTGGAGTACCATCCGGCACAAAAAATCCCCTATCTATGCTCTCCATTGCTTCAGACACCTTCTTTGATCTAATCACTCCATAGTTGTGGAGACTGTCCACCATTTCTTTATTCGTACCTATCCCACTTCCAGTCCAGAACCTCTGCAATGTGATTACAAATGACATTGTAGGATCAAATTTTCTACCAATAAAAGAAAAAGACTTCCTCACAAGGAACACGATGAAACACACCAACAGAAGAAAATTCACAAGAACTTCCTAAAACTATCTGCCAACTCAAGCATTAATGTACGAATTTATCCATCTTCCAAGCGAACCTAATTCATTCTCATTTGCTCAAGTACCTTATTAAGCTTCACAGCCTCGGAAGTGGGGCCGTTTATTAGGACACTCGGACATGTATGCCGTTGAATTTCATAATCAAAAGTTTGCATACTCCAAGGAAAATATACCAGCATAAAATATACTACACATACCACTCGTACTAAAATCCCCTGAAACTAGACGCATTGAAAATAGATAAAATGATTAAGCTGAACATCAAAGAGTTTATCAAGAAGTTTCAAAGGGATATTTCTCTAGGGAACAATTATCATAAGAGAGCACTAAACAACAATTTATATGCTTAAGAACATATACATCAGATCAAAATGAATTAGGAACTCGAATTTGGTTCTAACCCAGTTAACAATGATCAAAAACTTCTTCTAGAATCGAAGAAGAAGCAGAACATGGTATACAAAATAACAAAACTAAAAAAGTCGGATTCGATTGTTGATGCACATAAATAAACGCGAAATACCTTCAAGGTGGGATACGGTTGGGGCAAATTATCCATTTAGGGAATTCCGAGTATCTCCAATTTCAAATTAACGTAAATCTTGGAAAGAAGAATAGAGAAGCGGTGGGAATTAGCGGTAGAAAGAGAGAGAGGGTACCTCCATCTTGAAAAGAAGACAATTACCCGTGACGAAATGAGGGTCTAGAAATCGAGGTAAGAAGGAGACAAAAGTGGCGGTAGTTCTAGAGGCAGAAGGAATCGTCGTGATAGAGGAAGGTAGGGCGGCGGGAAGGCGGCGGCGAGAAGAGGGACGGTTTAAGCAGAGTTCGAGGGGGGGAGCGCAGTAGCGGCAACCAAACGCTAATGCGAGTGTGAGTGAAGAGGCGGAGGCCGATGATATTTGAGTTACACTCATTTCTCCCTCTCTCCGCCCTTCTCGCTCTTTCGGAAAATTTATTATATAAAATAATTAAAAAATAAACCAAACTTTTGACAGCTGTCAAGTATCTACGCAGTCTACGATTCCACACCGTCACCGAATCACCCATTTCTCGCACGTGTGAGACTACTGGATCAGTGAAACGATCACAGCCGTAGATGTAGGACGGTAACTTTCCATTTTTCGTTGCTCCATCATCCATTTCTAATTTAGGGAATTCGAATTTTCTACGAATATCATTTGAGTTTTTATATTTAAGAGAGATTGTTTTATGAAACATTGCGGTGACAGTTTTAAATTTCCGGATTTATTTTAATTACAATTTGACATATATATATATAAAAATATTATAGTGCAACAATCATAATTTGATGCGAAACGAGCATAACTCATTCTCTTTCCTTTCCCATGTTTTTATTTTTTTTTAATGTAAAATGAAACTCACAACTTATTGATTGTAAATATATATAAATTATCGTAGAGTTGTATTCGCTTTGGCTTTTCCTACGTCACTTTATTTCTTTTGTAAAAATAAATCTTTAAAGACGAAGGAATGTAAAAGTGGAAATTTGAAATTTTGGCCCCTTCCATAATTCACTTTGTATTTATGACTCCATTTTGAAAAAAACTAATCTATGACCCCACTCTTCTTTATTTATTAATAATTTCATAATTTTTAAATGTGAAATTACCGTAGTACCTCCTCATGTTTCAAAATCAACATCTCTCCCTCCACAAATCTCTTTACCAATCTTTACTCCCTCCACAAATATCTCACAATAATTAATTACAATCCTAAATGTGCGAATTTAATTACAAAAAAGTCAAGATTACAAAAATCTCGGGACAATATTGCATTAAATGCTCGAGATTTAATTGATAACAATAGGGTCAAGAGGAGGGAGAATGTAAAAAAAAAAAAAGACCTGGAATTGGGATCTAGTCTTTTTTTTTTTGCATTATCTTCCTCTTAATTCCAGTTTCTTTTAGTGCTGTCAATTAAATCTCGGGCATTTAATACAACTTTGGCACAACATTTATGAAACCTTAATTTTTTTTACAATTAATTCCGAACAAATCTTATGCATTTATTCTTTGATCATGCAAATCTTTAGAAAAAAAATGCTAAGGGTTGAGATCGGTGGATAATTTTACTTAAAATAAACAAGGATATTTTGATAATTTTACGAAGATAAAAAATGGAAAGGGGTCTTCTAGATGAGCTATACAATGGGGTTAGAAACCCAATTTCCCATGTAAAAGAAGTTGAGAACTTGAAACTACGGTGGTTGTCGGTACTTCTCTCCCTTTCTTCTTTCTTTCTTTCTCCCTCTGTCTTCTTTCATTCTATAGTTTTCTTTTTCCCTATCTTCCCTTTTTTGTCAAGGTTCGTCCTCCTCTTCATCTTCCTCTCCATTATTCTCTTTTTTTTCTTCTCTATTTCTCTCCCTTGGCCTCTGTTATTCTTTCCGTTTCTCATCCCTACTTCTTCATCTCTAAACCAACCAAAATCGATCGACCACGTGATCGAAGTTGCAGGGTCTTCAAACACCGACGAATTCCGATGAATAAAAATTGAAAATTTAGAAATTCAAAAATCTATTATATACCAATTGAAAGTTTAGAAACACTTTGTAAAGTTCAAAGAAGTAACCTTAGTTGCCAATTAGTCGAAGGTATTACCAATATAGTTAAAAAGGATCATATATTCAATCTACCCCTTCTGTTTCAATATATGCATGAAACACAAATTACTTAGAAGTCACAATATAAGCCTTCAAATCAGACCCAAATATTTATATAACAAAAGCTATAATGTAAACATTTGTAAAAATAAAAAAAAAAGAAATTATAATAATAATAGTAGGGCCATACATTGCTTGATGGCATTGTCTTTGGAGAATTTAGCAGCTAACAAAATGCATTAATGGCCCCTAAGGAACACAATGCCTATAGGCTATAGCCCTGAATCTCTTTCCATTTCACCTATCTCCCCTTTGTTTTATATCTCTGTCCTTTTCATGTAACACACAGCTTCCTTTCTTCTAATTGATACCTTTCATTCTGCCATGTTTTTTCTGAAAGTGAAAAAAAGTATGAGCCTGCTCATCTGGATGAAGATAATTCCAACTTTAACAACAAATTTCCAAAGCATCTTTTGGCCCAAAGAAGAACAAAGACTGTTTAAAATCTCTCTCAGTTTCCACAGAAACCAATGCCATTTCAGGCATCATCTTAACCAGAAATTCCCAGTCCCTTTATGGATATAGTATATAATTCATGGAGTCACTAGCTTTAGCTTTTGTTTCAACTCCAGTTGCAAGCAAGGAACCACTTCAACAATGCTTTATTCCATCTCACTATGTTATATAAACCTCTACACATCCAAATTCTAGATCACCAAACTAAGAATTTCATACTAGTATCAGTTTGTTTTTTGCAGCTAACTCTTTTGTTCAGTTTGCTTGGTTTGATATGGCAGCCCACACTCGCCCAGCTCCCAAAATGCATCAACTGATCAAAAGTGACAGGAGAATGTTCTCTGCCTCTGATGACAATGCAATGACAAAGCAAGTTCTCGCAACTCATGCTCCGGACGGGCGCGAGGTTGATGTCAAGCCCATCCTACTCATGGTTGAGGACATCATCCGCCGTGCCACTCCCGATATCAGAAAAGTTCTTGATGTGAAACCAACCCAACCCCTTTGATTTTCTCCATTTGGCTTTCTTTCCAGTTCTTTCACTTAAAACTGATGCGTTGATTGTGGTGTATGAAATGATGCAGGGCAGTGACCAGCATATGGAGATGTTAGAGGAACAGATCAGTTCAGCAGAAATGGATGGAATGCTTGAATCTCTGGCTCATGTCATAGAGAAAGTCGGCAGCAAGGTCGAATATATACACATTTGCCCTCTGAAACTTTTTGAATTTTGTTCCTCTACCATTTCTGCTATGTTTAAGATGTAAAGGCTCTTTTTTTTTTGCTTCTTTTTGAACTTTTTGACACTGAGAGCTATTGAACTTTTGATGATTCTGTTACTGCAGCTAGCATGTAAGTGCTCAGGGGGAGATGCACATGCCACAACTATGGCTATACTGAACTTGCTCTCAAACTACTCATGGGATGCAAAAGTGGTGATAACAATGGCAGCCTTTGCCGTGAGCTATGGACAGTATTGGCTTTTGGCTCAACTTTACACAACCAATTTGCTAGCCAAGGCTCTGGCTCTGCTGAAGCAATTGCCTGATGTAATAGAGCATTCCAATTCAGTGAGACCCCAATTCGATGCGCTTAACAAACTCATCCAGGCTATGCTGAATGTAACGAAGTGCATTGTCGAGTTCACGGAGCTACCGTCTCAATACATTTCACATGACACGCCTGCAATGTCGGTTGCCATAGCTCATTTTCCTGCAGCTGCATATTGGACCATCAAAAGTGTCGTCGCTTGTATGTCGTTGATCGAAAGCCTTGTTGGCTTGAGCCATGAGTGAGTGATGCATTCCAATCTACTCAACAGTATCTTTGTAAGAGATCGAGCCTAGTCCATAATTATGAATCAAACTTGTTTTCACTGATATGTTTCAGACGGATCATGTCGACCACCGAAGTATGGGAACTTTCGAGCTTGGCTCACAAGGAGACAAATATACACGAGCATCTCCAGACACAGCTGGATCTTTGCTTGCAACATATAGGTGAGAAAGCAAACATTTGATTTGACAGTAACTTGCAGACCTCAAATTGTATGCTG
>NW_019104494.1:532679-592151 GCF_001995035.1 Momordica charantia | reverse complement strand
GACGGAGCCGGAAGCGGCGTCGTTTGTGCGGAGGGTGTCGATTTGGAGGAAGGTGGATAAATCGAAGACGGAGATTTTGTTGGTGGAGCCGGAGTAGAGGAGGCCGTTGTGGGATGCGAGGCAGCTGATGTTTGGAATTATTGGAGCGGTGGGGGACGAGAGAGAGAGAGTGGCGACGCATTGGTGATCTGAGATTGTTTCTCCGATGCTGTACATTTCTGAGGAAAGACTGCCGATGGGGACGACGGTCGCCTGCACAGGTTTTATAAACAAAAATAGGATGCATTTTTAAAAAATATTTTAGTGATTTTGAAAAAAAAAAATTATATAAATTAGATTTATTTTTTTAAAATTAATTGTTTAATTTACTAAATATGATCCAGTTATGTAATGCCAAAATCAAACACATTTTAATCTCGTAATTGTTCCATTGAATTTGATGATATATATTTTTTTCTTTTTCATAAAAGTTTCTAATTATATTTTTTTAAAACAAATATTTTTACATTTTTTTAATTGTTAAATGTTAGTGGGATACTTACTGTCCCTTATTTTCATGTTGATTTGTTTTTTTAGTATAACATGTGGGGTGGGGAATCGAACTCACAACCTCATCTCAAATACCGTTGAATTATACTCACTTTGATATTTTCGTATTTATTTGTTGACAGTTTTTTAATTATTTAAAAAATAGAAAACATATTTATTTTTCTAAATTTCGCTCTAGTATTTATAAAAACATTCTAAGATTAACAAAACTACTTTGATCTCTATATTTTCATTCTTACTAGAATTTTTGTTTGTAATAATTTAATCATTTACTTTTATATTGATAACTAATTAATCTCTTAGTTTTAGTTGATAACAATTTAATTATTGTAGTTTAAAATTTGTAACAATTTAACCTATAAAAAAAAGTTGTTGATTTTTTTATATAATGATTTAGTCTTTATAATTTCTAAATATATTTTGGT
Organism: Momordica charantia; assembly: GCF_001995035.1. The sequence continues at coordinate 591,177 of NW_019104494.1, read as the reverse complement.
TTTTATTGGTTTATCAATCTACCTATTATACAAGAAACTTAACAAAACTTGTTATGATAAGGACTAAATCATTATAAATTTTAAACTTCAATGAATAAATTTGTTATATGACAAAGTTAGAGTGTACACTGCAATTAGTTTGAATTTTGAAAATATAGGAAATAAATCATTATCAATAAAATTGAGGAACTAAGTCGTCATTTTAACAAAATTATTTTCTAAGGGGACTGAATTGAGAATTCGTGGGATGTGGTGCACGTGGCAGCGGTGGGATGTTTTGACATTCTTTATTTGCCACGTGGCATGACGACAGTTGATGAGGTTCTTTTTGTTTCGTCTGGAAATTTGAGTCTTTGTAGGTGGAGGGATGCCCGCCCCTCCTTGGTCGGAAATTTGTCTACTGGGTTCAAGAATCAGCTGGGAGGACCCCTAAAAGATACGACGGCCGGACATTTTGGTAATTTTATTCCTATTTTATTAGTTAAATTAAATTCTAATAATACATGTACTAAATCTTCATAAACTTTAGTGGAGGTTTTAATAAATACCCCTACTTTCAAAAGTTTCATTTTTATTCTTTTACTTTAAATTTAGGCTTTGTTAAAAAAAAAAAACTTTCAATTTAGGCTAAACTACTCTTCTTCTATCAGAATTTTTGTTAATATGATAATTGAAAAGTGACGTGGTCGTGACTTATAAAATAGTGGTATACAACACAAAATATTACAAGTTTCATCTATGATCCTGAACTTTTATAATATGTTTCAATTATATCCTTATCGTTTAAAAAGTTTCGTTTTTAAAAAGTTTCGTTTTAACCTTTAACCTTTGAAATGGTTTCAAAACAACTTTGTTAACTTCTCTATAAAAATAAAAATGGAAATATGACATTGTAGTGAGTGGTGGGTGTAAAAAGAATTAAAAACTTTTAATCACATTCAAAATTGTCTCGAGTAAGAGGAATTTTTTTTTTCCTCTTTTAATCATTATACTATAAAAAATACTCTTCATCCTTATGAACCCCAAAACCACGAAAAGTACAAATTCAATAACCTCGAAACTCAAATTCAAAAGTAGAAATAGAATAAGGGATTGTTTATTTATATTATTCTAATCGAGCATTTATAAAATGGTTAAATGGTTAGGTAGAGAAAATAAAGATTAAGTTGAAGAAGGCCAAATGTCTTGTTGCCGAAGAAGAATAAAGGAGGGATAAAAAAAAAACAATCAAAGAATAATGTCTTTTTGGAGGTAGTAAAACATGTGACATTAAATTATTTAATTAAACTATGTTCCAAGAGCTAGCATTGAAACGTGTCGTGTTTTTAGTTATATTTTCTTTAAATATACCGAAAGAGGGGCAATGGGAGGCCATGTTCCATAGACCAATTGAGATCTGTTAAATGATTTATTGTGGGAGCATGTGGTGTGATCGAACCACTCAATTTTGGTGAAAGCAATGGCACACACAAGGCGTTTTCTCATTGGTGGACCATTAATTTAGTTTACGAATCAGTCAACAATAATAAAAAAACATACATGGTGAGAATTTGTTGTTTTTTCTTCATTGGAATTCAAATTCACAATCTCCTAGTCGGATATATGTCTTAATCTTCTAAGCTATGTTCTCGTTGACAGAGTTTCTGCTTATGTGGTTGGAAATTTGAATTCAGTGTTTTACTGCTCTAATACCAAATTCTTAGATATAGATTTATTATTATTATTATTCATTGATATGTGGAGTGGAGATTCGACATTTTGATCATTTTTGTCGATAATATATGTCTTAACTAGTTGAGTTAGGTTAAAGTTAGTGGTTAATCTAGACATTTATCAATTAGATAGATAGAACATAAATATGATCATGTCACATTTTTATTAAATTCATTAAAAAAATAAAAATCAATTGTAATGACTATTTGGTCACTATACCATATTATAAGGTTTATAATATGCTCTTGACCATTCAATCTTATGTTTCATATATATCATTGTTCGTTGATTACATTATTTAAAGATTATGCACCGAATTGATTTCAAGTAAGTACAAACATTTTGGCAACTTAAGTATTAAACTAATTTCAAAAATCTAGACACAAAATTGAAAGTTCATATACTCATTGTTAATCTCTTTTAAAAAAGTAGATACTAAATTGATACAACTCTAGAAAATTCGAAACTCATTCAATACGTTTTTTTAAGTACGAAAGTTAAATAGTCATAATCTAAAAGTTCAAAAACCAAACTTGAACTTTTAATAAACATAAAGCCACAAAAACTTGTATGATCTCAAAGACTTTCCCATTGGTGTTGGCAAACTCAAAAATCAAATTCACAACAAATATATGGACGAGAGATTGAATCTTTAATCTGAATAAAAATAATTAAAATCTTGTTGATTCAAACTAGGTTCGAATTGACAATTGCAAATTAAACGAACGCATGAGCGGCAACTGGTATAATGCCAAACAAGGCTACCCTTTTGGTAGGGAAAGTGGGACTGATCCCAGAAAAGGGAAACAAATATAAGGTTATAACATCAAATTGGGTGAGGCCATGGCCTGGTAGTAGGCCTACAATTCTGTGGCTTCACCTGGAAAAAGTATATTTGAAACTGGCCTGGGCCACCCCATTTTCACGTTCAATCAATTACACAAGATTAACAACGACAAACCATCGTAAAATAAAATTCCTCGACCTTATCGATTGATATGTTATTTTATTTTGTAAATCATTAAATAATGTTGACATAGTAAAAAATAGATGAAGTAATGAGAAAAAATTTTGATAAGTAGGATTGGAGGTAAATTACCATCTGTCACGTATCAATACTAGAGATCATCTCTTCTCTATAATGAACTTTTTGGATTGGTTCAAGTCTAGGAAGCTCGCCAGTCGAAGTCGAGCTGAGTGACATATCACCATCCAACGACCTTAAATCGTATATGTAGGTGCAAAGGTAATGAGCATGATCTTCAACAAGGTGCCGTGTTTTTCGAGCGGTCGGAGAGCCGTTAAAGCGTTGTCGGGAACTCGCCTCTATAAATGGAAATCTTCACTTCTYATGCAAGGTATGTGAAACTATATTCTCTCTGGAATATAGATTGGATTGTGCATTGACTTGAGTGTCGTGCTAACTTTGTTTTGCATGTCCCTCGTAAGTTGGTTACCGAGTCCGAACTGTTGGGGTTGTAAGGTAAATGCAAACAAAATTTCACATTGGCGAGCATGATCCATGAAATATAGAAGATGACAATTATGTCCATTTGTATGAGACATTTGCAAAGCCACGAGGGCTATTTCCAAAGTGGACTATATCATACCAATATTGAGAGGTACTGTTATCCTTAACACGAGCTTCGCGAATCCAAGTTCTTTTTGTGATCAAACAATTAGTATTAAAAAAAATTTGAAGGAAACAAGCACTTGCAGAGTGGATTAGACTGGATAGGTGCTCTCATCCCAATTAATCCCTTAACCGTGGGGATCATCCCCTGCACATTTATTCACATTCTCATCCTCTTTTCCACTTTATGCCCCTCGTAGATTAATTTACCCTTAAATTAATTAAATCCCTTTTATAATTATTTGTAAAAGTGGTCCTCCTCCTTCCTATATCAATATGCACAATAAATGTGGTGGGAATTGTGTACCATTTACATTTATTTCACCCGATTTTCCCTTCTACAAAATCAAATCAAATTATTAATTATTATTTAATTTTTTGGGATTTTACAAGGCCAGTCTTTCACCTGGCTATAGTTGATTTGGCAGGGTCAAGTCCAGTCCTTCCCTCAACATTTACTGCAATTTTCTCACTTTTTGGTGCACGTGTAGCAGAACAGTCTTCCTCTAACTCGGGATAATTAGGAAAGTAATATTGCCTGCTTATCTGCTGGGAGTATTCATTTATCATTTAATTTTTTATAAGTAAAAAAAAAAAAAAGATTGCATAAATAAAGATTTTTTTTGGTTCTTCTGACAAAACAAAGAGCTATCAAATGTTTAATTACGGAAAAAAAAACATGGGTATTGACTGTACTTAACTATTATTCGAAATTTTTTGATCATATTACTAAAAAAAATTATGACAAGTTTTTTATTTTTTTGAATAACAGAAAGATCTCTCTTTTTAAATTCTTTTTACTATTTATCAAAAATTAAAGTGTGGTTAGAAAAGATGGGTGCTAACTTATAGGCCTTGGTTAATTGTTTTATTTGAAATTTTCGGGTCTCCTCCCAACTGTGACTTAATCCCTTTTTCACCCTATTAGATTGTTAGTGACAGATTTGAGTTATTTAAAGTCTCTTATTCCCGTTGTCAATCTGATATTTTGTTTCACTATTATAGTCAAATAAGCCAACCAAAATTAAATCAAATTTATATATTTAACACAACTTGTGTTTTGTTCTGCTTCGATCCGGTCATAATCGTAATTCGTAAATAGTTTTACTTTAATTCCTTTCCTGCGGTGTGGGTTGGGTTGGACATTATTGTTCTAAAACGATAATAACAACAAAAATAATTGAAAATGACACATAAGTCCATATTCCAAAATATCCAAAAACATTAATCCCGTTTTGTTTTGTTGGATTTATGTCAATTCGAGCTAGGTTGAATTTTAAAAAGCTTAGTTAACTATCGATGCGGTCTTTGTCAATTTGAAATATTCAACGAGTTATCTATTGTTTGGAAGTACTTTCTCTCTTTTAAGATTGATTTGATGTCGTTGGAGTGTGAAAATCAAAAGTCTAGAGAATTGTTGGACTGACCTTCCCAAACGTACGAAAGACGTGTAAAAAGGAAATGACAAATTTTAATGCTTAAGTCAATAAGATTTTGTTCTCCGTACAGGTAATAAAAAACATGCATACATGCATACAAAAGTTGCTTTCTTATTATACAGTTGACAAGTGGGGTCTACTTAACAGTTATCAAACACCGGAGTGCAGCATAGGTTCCAAGATAGTAGAGGGACGTAGAGGAACAGTTGACAATGGTTTATTTGTGAATACCTCGACTTGGTTCTTGTTGAGGTGACACTAAGTTATGAGGTACAATCCCTCAAATATTTGGTCTGAGGCACTACTCTTCGAACTTTTACGATCCTCTCTTCTTCACTCATGTGGAATGTCACTTTTTTTTTTTTTTGAAAAATATGTGGAAGGTCACTTTACACTATAGATCCATCACTTTTCTTGTATAATTTTCTTTTCTAAAATATATGTTATGGAGTTTTATGTATCTTGTTATTACATTATCAATTTTTCGTTTATAACTTAGACATACGACTTCTGTCCTTAGCACATAAAAGTTTTCAGATATAAGCATATAACAAATATGGGCAGTTTTAAAAGACCTAATAAGAAATTAACGATGAGGAAGAAAATAATTAAACTTTTAGAACAAAATAGGCTTTAAACCTAAATTAATTAATATTATATGTAATGTAAAAATATAAAAAAGAAATGAACATTGGAAATAGAGTAGAGTAGGGTGATGGCACAAAAATTAGAATGGTCTCTTTCTGTGCGCTTTGCCGAAAGGGGCCGGGCTCGAAATCATACAGACACGAGTAACGAAATGGGACAGCCTGTCAAGCCGTTTTCAATAATAAAAAACTATTTATTTATTTACGTGTAAATACTATTTTACCCTCCAGTTATACTTTTACACCTGTTTTGGTCCAATTTTAAAAAAATATATATTATTTTAATTCATGTAATTTTTAAAAAGTTACTACTTTTATCTTTTTAGTTTTATTTTTATCTAAATTATTTTAATCATAATATTTCATTCGCTAGATTAAATATGAATTAAATTGGTCATTATTTAAAAACATGGAGATCAAAATAACTATTTTAAAAGTATAATATCAAAATTAAAAAGTCAAAAAGTACACATTAAAATGATATTTAAACCTAATAATTATTATATCCTTCCCTTCAACATTACTCTACCTACCTATCATGAACACTCTTATACATTTGTACTGTTTCCCTTATTTTTCAAACGCTAACATGCAAATTCATTCCATATTCATTTTTGGTAATGATTTAATTTGAACACATCCCAATGTAGTTTAGCACACAAATATGATAAACTTTTTTTTCCAAACTAAAATTTAGATTAAAAAAAGGACGAAATAAAACCCGTTGTCTTGCTTAAAATGTAAGTATTCAACAACAAAGTTGTTGTTTCTTTTTTACCTTTACCTTTTCTTTTTTTGACAAAGTGATTCCTTTTTATTTATTATTGTTGAATTCATAAAATTTTGAAATTTTTGATTCATGGCATTAGTATGTCCTATAAACTTTTCATCTATTTGACGATTAGATTGGTACTTTTAGATAAAAATCCTTAAAATACATAACTTTACCATCTTAATAGGAAGGGAGTAAGAACGGAATGTCATAAATAAGGAAAAATCAATAAATATAAAGTTGTATAATGTGAGTGAAATTTTATGTATTGTATATACTAAAGTTATAGGAGTTTTTAATAAAGAACATAAATAATTATTATCAATGCTTATATTTTACTAATATTTCGAATGAAATTTGGATTTAATAATTGATATGCATGTAAAAAAAAAACAAAAAACTAACACAAAAGGTGGTCAAAGCAGAGGAGTGACAATGACATTGTAGTATATTTAGTTAAATTATAAATTTATTTTTTAGTCTTAAAGATTCTCAATGTTAATAATATCTTAATGAGAATTAATGTCAATAACATGTTTGAGGAAATGTCAATTAATTAAGTGTTCATTTAGTACATGTGATTTATAGTTGAACAAACTAATAAGAATGTTGCAATAATATTTAGGTAACATTGTAAACGAAATAAATTAGATATACACATTGTCTAAAGTTTCAAAAAAAAGCTATCAATTATGTTCAAATTTACGAGTCATAAAAGATATTAAAATGATAACATGTCAATTAAATTGAATATTTATCTATGCATTTAAAAAATGAAAATATTATAAATTTAGCCACTATAGACAAAATTTATAATTTTAACTTATAATTATTCGTGAAAATTGCTTCCATATTTGCGCTTACAAATTATCAATAATTACACGTTTCTCCATATCTTTTTGTTAACAAAACAATCCTAGGGAGATGAAGTCGTTGAAGCGATGCCAGCTTCCCAAATTAAAAATTCATTGTCCATGTGAAGTTGAATTTTAATATTTCTAAATAAAATATATAATGAATTTTTAATGAATTTGTAATATTTACTTAAAGAGTAATATTGATTACTGATACATGAGCTTAAATTTTCATGGTAGTATTTAAATTTTTATCCTTAATTTACTTTCAAAATTCAAACCTCCTAGTTAAAATATATAGTTTAACTATTGCACTATATTTAAATTCTCAATTGTATATAACAACTTATTGTGAATAATTTAATTTATTAAGAGAAATATATAGATTTTAGTGGAATTTCGAGCATTCAATTCGAGAATCCAATTCTTACAAAGTAACTAATTTTTTGAGGTAGAGATCGAACTCACAACTTCTTGGTTGGCTGAACTATAAATAGTAACAACTAAAAAGTTAAAATTAAAATACAAATTTAAAAAATGTATAGGTGAAAGTGAATTTATTGGTACGAATCACAGTCATTGCTTATTATTTCATCTTGCAGCATAATAGATTAATAGAGAGATGGGAATTAAGTAATATTCAAACACTTAATTTAATAGATCAAAATCAATCATATTCCAAATTCCCTCTCAGCTTTAATATCCATTTAAATCTTGACACATTTTTCTATCAGGGTCTTAATATCGAGGGACAAAAAAAAAAAAAATGGAAGAGAGATGTGAATAAATGAGAAAATATCAATTTTATTGATATATTAATTTTCACTCTAAACTTCCTATAATCCACCCACTGATTTTTACTAATAAACAATGTAAAAATCTAAAAAAACGCACACATTAATTTCACTTATATAAAGTTTTGCATAAATAATTATTTACATGTTTGATTAACGTATACAGTTAACTGAATTCTGATAGATGAAACATATTTTAAGTGGTTAAGAAATTGAAAAAACGAAGTTTGGAAGTTGAGAGTAAAAATTAATTTATTGGAAAAATAGACGGTATAATTAAAACATGTGGATGAGGGTAACGTAAGAGAGATGTTTCCATGTCACTGCAGGTGACAGAAGCGGTTCCCCTTGGCCTTGAATAAAAAAACAAGTGAACAACAGCCATGGACCTTTCACTTTCTCTCACTCCAAAGTCTCCCGTCTCTCCCTCTGCCCCTCACTCTCTGCTCTCACAGCTTCCCCCGAGGCCCGGACCAGATAACACATACTTTTCCCAGAAGCAACCCAACACAAGCAAATCAAATTAACCAAAGGGAATGTGAATTTTTTCTCCTCTCCAAACCCAATCCCTTGCGTCTTCTCAGAATCCCCAGCACAATAATGGGTGGGGTTACTTCTTCCATGGCTGCAAAATTCGCCTTCTTCCCTCCGAATCCCCCCTCCTACAAGCTCCTCAAAGACGAACACACCGGCCTTCTGCTCTTGGACCCTTTTCCCCACCGCGAAAATGTCGACGTCTGGAAGCTTCCCACGCGCCGCGGCTCCGAGATCGTCGCTGTTTACATCCGCTACCCCATGGCCACCTCCACGCTTCTCTACTCCCATGGGAATGCCGCCGATGTTGGCCAGATGTACGAGCTCTTCATTGAGCTCAGCATCCATTTGCGCGTCAATCTTCTAGGGTATGTCCATTTCTCTCGTTATCTTCTTCGTTGTGTGCTTTCTGATTCTGGGGTATTACGGGAGAGCATTTTTATTTTACTGTGACAATGGGAGAGCGTCAGCGAGTTTCATACTTGCTATTTTTGACGAATTGCTGGGAAATTAAACTTGCCCGTTTCTTAAATCTTTGCTTTTATGTCTCTGGTAGAGGAGGATTGGGATGTTGAGCGGCCTGCTGGAAATTAGATGTTCGTTAACTTAGGTGGAAGAGTGCAATATTCGGTGGATTTTAATGGTTGCTCTTGATTGTAGTTAGTCGGTACGGTACTTGAGTATTTGAAGTGAAATTGGTTCCAGTTGAATTGTTAGAGCGGTGATCTATGCAGATCTAAAGTTTGTGAGATGGTTCTGTTAATGCTAATTTTGAATAATCAATCTGCTGGGTTTTATTTACCTTCATTCTATCTTAGCTGCCACCCAGAGTACTCTTGTTCTGTCTGGTAAGCGCGAGTACGAAATCCCCTCTCCCGTGATTGTACCGACAACTTCTATTCAAAACCAAACTAAATTCAAAAGTCTCAGAAAATATGTCCCCAATCTTCATGGCAAAGTGAAATGAGAAATATGAACCCAGCCCTCCGAGTTTACAGCCCCACCGTGGGCTCAAGACCAGAGTTGATCGAGTGTGGTTGATGAGTCAAGCCAGCAACAACCACATTTTTCCTTCAGCTTCTTTCTTATTTCTTACTTGATGTTTTTAGGCAGACGTGGAAGAAAAGGCTAAATGGCTAATATTGGTTTACCCTGCAACATCATATCTTTGTTCAATGGGACAGCCTAGAGTAAGTAGCAACTATTGTAGATTTCACTTACAAACCTGAGAGTATTGTGATTTTAATGTTGTTTTTGTGGATTGGCATTGTACCTTGTTCTTTTTTCTCGCTGCCTTGATAAAAATCTGCCCTTTCTATCCCTCAAACGGAAGGAGTTTTGGCTGGTGTAATGTTAGCAACATTCCTAGATGTGTGATTAGTCATACAAACTGTGAAACTTAAATCAAACTCTATCTTGAAACTTATGCAGGTATGACTATTCTGGATATGGACAGTCCTCGGGAAAGGTAAGCATAGGAAATCCTTTCCCTGCTTCGCATTTCGTTGGCGGTTAGTCCACTGTCATTCATAACATTACTTTTTTGTTTATGATTCTTTTTGCAGCCAAGCGAGCACAATACTTATGCAGATATTGAAGCTGCTTACAAGTGTCTTGAAGAGAATTATGGTGCTAAGCAAGAGGAAATTATCCTTTATGGTCAATCTGTTGGAAGCGGCCCAACTTTGGACCTTGCTGCACGGTTGCCCCGACTACGAGCAGTTGTCCTGCATAGTCCCATATTGTCAGGGTTAAGAGTCATGTATCCAGTGAAGCGCACGTACTGGTTTGACATCTATAAGGTAAGACATTGTTTGTTAATACCGTGACATGAATTAGTTTACTTGTTTTATGTACTATGGAGTCCTGATGTTTTTCCCTTGTTTATCTGCAGAACATTGATAAAATACCATATGTTAAGTGCCCTGTACTGGTAATTCATGTAAGTATTAAGATCTTATGTCTATCAATCAAATCTAGAGATTGTATTTTACACCTGTACCCGATCTGTTTCGCGGGCGACCATTTTTCTTATTCTGACTCTGCAATCCCTTGATGTTCTCTTTTCTAGGGAACTTCCGACGATGTTGTTGATTTCTCGCATGGTAAACAGCTCTGGGAGCTGTGTCAAGAGAAATATGAACCCTTATGGCTCAAAGGGGGGAACCATTGTGATCTTGAACTCTTCCCTGAATACATTAGGCATCTCAAGAAATTTATATCAACTGTTGAGAGATCGCCTTCACGAAGGAACAGTTCAAGGAAAAGCACAGATCGAATCGAGCAATCAAGAAGGAGCACGGATTGTTTCGAGGCCCCAAGAAGGAGCACAGACAGGAGAGAGAAGCCAAGGAAAAGCACTGATAGGCTAGACAAATTGAGACCTCAAGGATACAAGTTCGACAACATCGAGAAGCTAGAGAAATTAAAAATCTCAATCGACCAAGTAGAGAGATCGCGGAGAAGTGTGGAATACTACGAGAAGCCGAGAAGAAGCATCGACCAACAGTTTGAAAAAGCCCGAAAGAGCGTGGATTGGTTGGATAGGATTCGTGCCGGGTAGAACAAGAAATTGCATTGGTGAAGGGTGGTTCCCTGATAAAAGGAGGGTGGTATACAGAGAGGAAAGTGCAGGAAAACATTGGGGATTCTACTTCTAATTATTGATTTCTAGAAAAAAGGGTGTTGGTTTGGGAAACTCCATACTTGGGTGTCACATGTTTATAGTTTGATACATGGGAATTCATTACCTTCTACCTTGATTGTTAATAGAACCAAATCATTGTTGTTAATCTTAATCCCCTCAAAAGTGAAGCTCTGTTATCTCTTGTCAACTCTTTGAGCTTAAATGTTTCCATTGAATTTCTCATGTGTATTAACTGTTATCTATTCTAGATGACATAATCTAAAACAATATTTCAATTAATTGGAATTTTTCCATCTTATATTACGGGTATTTGTATTAAAAAAATAAAGGGATTGCTAACTTGAGCAATTAGTTAAAACATATATGATATGTGTTTGAATCTCGGCTCCCAATTGTATTGAATTATGAGAAAAAGTAAGAAGATTTTGCTTCAAATAGGGATTGTGAAAAACACTTTGAACTAATGAAAAGAAACTAGCTTAATTTGTTTTACAATTTTATATTATATTTTGCAATAAAAATGGTAAAGAATTTGTTTCTACAATGTAGTTCGAGACGAACCAAGTAGAAGCTGATGAGCATGTGACATCGAGTAGAAAAGAGGGATACACGAGTGAACTGACACTACATTTTAAACTAAATGTTTAAAAGAATTGATAATAACTATTTATACTAACGAAATGCACATTGTTCAAGCCGTTCAAGTCATAAAAGGTGGTCTAAGGAATAGAAGGGAATGTTAGGGTTACCAAGTGTCGAATACAGATTCCAAATCCTAGTACGAATCTTGGACTTGAAACGTTACACTTATAAATTAAATTACTTTGAAAAATATTTAAAATTAATTTACATAGTTTTTAATTTTATTTTACTTTTATTTTACTTTTTTCGGTTAATCTTAAAAACATTTTGGAAGAATTTAATTTTGAATCTTAGAAAACGCAAAATTTGAATTAAACGATCGTGATTTATTTATTTTATTGACCAAAAAGAGAAGAAAATATAAAAATTAGGGTAGAGGAAGGATGTTGGCTTATTTGTAATTGGATTGGGGGGTGGCAAAATGATTTTGGTTCCTTCTCTTTTTCCCACTTTGGATTTCTCCGATCAATCATTCATAGGTTTCTGCAGAGGCAATTGGGTATGATCATGTCCCCAAACGAGATAGCAAGCGACGCGATTAAGCACGCTCTCAGGGCGCTGCGCCAACGCCACTTGGTCGAAGAAGGTGCGCATGCTCCTGCTTTTCTCGCTCTCTCTCGGCCCATCATTTCGCAGGTCTCCTGTTCTCTCTGATTTTCAGTTGATTTCAATTTTCCTGCATCTGAATTTCCCGATTTCGACCTCTCATTATTGCCTACTTTGTAAAAGTTCTTCCCCTTGGTTGGATTACTTCCGATGATTTGGTCCTGAGAACATCGCCGTTATGTTGAACTAATTATCTCGGTTTTAGTTTACACTTGCGTTGCGAACTCACCTTTGATGTTCTTGGGTATTGCGTTTATGATCCTTTCAGAGTTCGGAATGGAAAGAGAAGGCGGAGAAGCTGGAGTTGGAGCTTCAGCAATGTTATAAGGCTCAATCACGATTGTCTGAGCAACTTGTGCTTGAAGTAGCCGAGGCTAGAGCTTCTAAATCTTCGATTGAGGAGAAAGAAGCTGTAATTGATAATTTGCAGCAGGAGTTAAGTCGAGCCAGGTTTGCCCCTTTTCACTCATAATAATTCTGGGCAGGCTGGACTTAGGAATTGAATTAAAGAATTCAATTCAATATGTTTTTATGAATGTTTGAAGCTTCTTATGTGCTTCAGGGACGAATGCTCCCAGCTAAAGGCAGACTTAGAGATGAAAATTAAAGCTCTGGAACTAGCTATATGTGAGAACCAAGAAATTAAAGCGCAGCTTGAAGCAATGACAGTTAAAGCTAAGAATGCAGAGGCTGAAAATAAGATGTTGGTTGACAGGTGGATGTTGCAAAAGATGCAGGATGCAGAACGCCTCAATGAGGTTCTTTACGTTCTTGTTTATTTTTTTTCTTCAAGTTATTGGATTGAAAATATAGAATAGCTATTGTTGAAATAAATGTCACAGTTACATTCTTTCACACGTTGGTAGAAGTGAGCTCTGCAAGTGGTAACATGTCTTAATTTGAATTTCATATCACAATCATGCTTATAAAATAGTTAACCCAAGTATATTTAGTTCGCATGTTCAACACGTAATGATGTAGTCAATTTGTCTTGCTTTATTATTTTTGTTTTTTTGCTTGTACCAGTGTATGTTGACAATAATTTTCATGTTCTTAATTGCAAATGTTCAGATAGAATTATAGTGAAGCATTAAATGGAAAAGTCCAATTTGATATGCCTAATACTTGAATGTCTTGACACACAGCACTTTGGCTGCTAGATCGAAGACTTCGAGCTACCGCACAATATGAATATATTTTAGGGCTTGACTGTTAATTGATATAACAATTTAACAATGAGTTAGATTCAGAATACGAAGATGTTCATACTTGTACTTGTTTCTGTCTTTTTAAGTGTTTGACTTGAAGCAATTACAATCGTAGATCTTAAATAAGGATGCATATAAGTTTATGTGGATCTATCCTTTTAGTTGTTGAATTAGGGAAGTTAATTCTATGACGCTCTTGTCGATTCATAGGTTATATGCCACTTTGTATGCACAAAATGGAAACTTGTTATCATTAGTTCAGTTTGGAGACAGTGAATGCTTATGAGTTCTTGTCTTCCAAAATGAAGTAAATTCTTCCTCTCCCGACCCCTTAGAAAATATAAATGTAAATTAAAATTTCTCTTATGTTATCTATCAGGCAAATGCATTGTATGAAGATATGATTGACCGACTCAAGGCTAGTGGTTTGGAGAAACTTGCTCGGCAACAGGTAGATGGTGTGGTCCGTCGAAGCGAAGAGGGTGCTGAATACTTTATGGAATCCACTGTACCCTCTGTGTGCAAGCAAAGAATCCGTGCCCATGAAGGGGGCTGTGGTACTATATTGTTTGAATATAATTCAGGAAAGTTGATAAGTGGGGGGCAAGATCGAACAGTCAAATTGTGGGATACAAATAGTGGATCATTAAGTTCCACTCTACATGGGTGCCTTGGGTCTGTTCTTGATCTAGCAATTACCCATGATAACAGATCCGTCATTGCGGCAAGCAGTTCAAATAATTTATATGCGTGGGATGTTAGTTCCGGAAGGGTGCGTCATACGCTGACTGGTCACTCAGACAAAGTATGCGCCGTAGATGTAAGCAAAATTTCCAGCCGCCATGTCGTGAGTGCTGCTTATGATCGCACCATAAAAATTTGGGATTTACAGAAGGGTTACTGCACCAAGACCTTCATTTTCCACAGCAATTGCAATGCAGTTCGCTTCAGCATGGATGGACAGACCATTTGTTCTGGCCATGTGGATGGAAATCTCAGGTTGTGGGATATTCAAACAGGAAAATTGGTTAGTGAAGTTGCTGGACACTCCCTTGCTGTTACATCTCTTTCTTTGTCACGTAATGGCAATACAATATTGACCACTGGAAGAGATAACTTGCACAATTTATTTGATATTCGATCCTTGGAAGTATGTGGGACATTACGGGCAAGTGGGAACAGAGTAGCTTCCAATTGGAGCCGATCTTGCATCAGTCCAGATGACAACTATGTTGCTGCTGGTTCTGCAGATGGATCTGTCCACGTTTGGTCGATATCAAAAAACGATATAGTGAGCACCCTGAAAGAGCACACTGCATCTGTTCTCTGTTGTTCATGGAGCGGGCTTGGAAAGCCCCTAGCATCCGCGGACAGAAATGGAATTATATTTACATGGAATTGAAGTGGTGTGGCGGGGACCAACGGTCACAGTTTCTTACACGCTTCCCACTTGATGTACAGAAGATAAAATTAAGTGTGATATAAAGTTTCTTTTCTCACCATCTTATTCATCTGATGCTATAGCCATTCTTCTGCTTCCATTGTTTAAACCAAACACTATAGTTTCAATTAATCATTGATAAAAAGCCTTGCACCATTTGAAACTGATGCAACCAGTTCATGTTATTTTACCTTGCTGATCACTCAGTTCATGAGTTTGTTTGTTAGTACGCTTTTTAAATATGCTTCAGATTATCATCATCCCCTGCTGTCTCTGAATTGTTTTTAGCATAGATTTAAAGAGAATGGGAAAGGTGAGTAGTAGAAGACTGAAGACATAATGATAACATAGAGAAAGCAGGACTTTTATTATTGATATGTGCAACGGCCTTGTGATATTCATATTATAGGCCACACTCACACCCAAAGCCAAAAGCAACAAAAGCAGGAAACTAACAAAGACACAAGCTTAGGTGGGCTTAACCATAACATCTGATGGGATCAGTGCAGCCCTTCTCAGCAGATTGCTTGAGGCCTTTCCCTCCTCCCTTCTCCAGATACTGCTGATGGTACTCTTCTGCCCTATAGAATCTCTTGGCTGGTAGAATCTCTGTTACAATTTCTGTGTCTTTTATCTCCAACTTGTTGGCTTCTTTCGATTGATGGGCTAAACGAGCTTGCGTCTCGTTGAAGTAGTATATCCCCGATCGATATTGGGCCCCCACATCCTGCCCCTAAACAGCAAAACAAAAACTTGTTCAGTTTACAGAATCATGTGGAGGAATCGTAGGTAGAGACTGGAAGTTTTTCATACTTGGCGATTGAGGGAGGTGGGATCGATGCGAGACCAGAAGAGAGAAAGGAGGTGGGTATAAGGACAGAGTTTCGGGTCGAACACGACCCGGACGACCTCCACGTGGTCGGTTGTTCCGGTGCAGACAAGTTTGTAAGTGGGATCCGGCGCGTGGCCTTGAGAGTAACCGACCTCGGTCTTGACCACGCCGAGTGCTCGCTGGAAGGCGAGCTCCGCTCCCCAGAAGCAGCCGGCTCCGAACTCTGCAAACTCGTGGTCCGGATTTTCGGGGACGTCGGTGTCCGGGTCCAGTGCCGGGTTCCGCCCGCCGGAATCAGTGGCAGAAGACGCCATTTCCTCGCACTTGTGACTCGGTTTTGGCGAAGTATTTATTGATTTCAGCATAGGCAAATAAGGTATCATCAAGAAAATGATTTTTTGGTGAAATATATTAGTTTTTAAAAATAATTGGTTAAATATAGGTTGGGTTATAATTACAAATGTTTTTTTTTTTGTGGGAATATCAAGGAGAGGTGGTTATTCAAATATCTTTTTGGTTGATGATATATATCTCAATAAGTTAATCTAATGATTTTTAGATTTTAAAAGGTTTTAATTATGTTTGAGGATATTGAATTAATCGGTTATTTAGTCTTTTTTTAGTTCAATAATTTTGTGGGGTAGAGATTCGAACTTCTAACATTTCGGTCGGTTGATGATATGTGTCAATTAGTTGAACTATGCTGAGATTAGCGTATTCAACTCCTTTGTGTGATAAGTTTTGATGTTGATTAAAGATATAAATTTTAGTTAAGTTGATATGATGTTAATAAATTAAAATTCTTGGTCATTTGATGGCGTATTGAAATAATTTTTTTGTTTGGAATTTTCGTTACTTATCTATTATAAATTTAATATTAAATGAGATGTAAAATAAAAATGCACAGTAAATTTTTGAAATAAAAAATAGACGAGCTGGGCTGTGCTGATGGGCCTAAGAGCAAATCCATTGACGTTTAAATTTCAGGCCCGCCGCAGCACTTATCAATATCCAAGCCCGTCGTCTTTATTGATTGGATCTTAGCTGACGTGTCCAAACTGTGTGGCTTCAAATGGGTTTAGTTAAATATGGGCCTGGCCCAGTTTATGGAGAGACTCTCTCTCTCTCCTCTCCCTCTCTCCCGATTATGATCCCACTTATTTATTTTTAATTAAATTATTTTGATATTGGGTATACTAGCAAGTCAACCAACTCAACATGAACCTAGCTCAACGATAATTGACATCTACGTCTCCCTTTGAGGTGGGAGTTTCAAACCCCTGTATCTTTATACTAAAAAAAAGTCAACCAACGACTAACCTATGATTTAGCCAACCTAAATATAGTTAGAGCGGGTTACATATGTATCTATCTTCATAGTTATATTGGTTCAATTCTCATGTGATATTTACCAATCAATTGTCGATCGAGACGTAATATACTCAATAAATAATTTACGTAAAATATAATAATTTAGTAATTAATTCAATTAGCTAAAGTATAAGTAGGTCGTACAATTCCTAAGAAATCAAACACTCCACCGCCATGTTTCAAAGACATAAGATTGAGATCTCCTAATGAAGTCCACAACCCACTCCTATTTTGAACTAAACATTTTTTTTTTACCACAGTAGAATGGAAATTACAAGAAGCTAAATTTAGGACAAAATCTTGGATGATATTATTTAAAATTGTTGTACCAAACTAAACCAAAAAGAAAGAAATATTCGGTTGCATTGCAATTCGCAATTCGCAATGGCGTGAGCAATGCTAGAAGAATATGAGACAGTTGAATAATTCAAGAGCATCTAGAAACTAGAAATACAATTATATTAAAATAGAGTTTGAAATTAATTAATTAATTAATTAATTAGACATTACACCTAGTTCTTCTTCTTCTTTGGGAAGAACTCAATGTATAGCATAGCATAGCATAGCATAGCTTTCATTGGCATGGGATGGGTATAAGTTTAAAATTAAATTAGGCATTCTTGTTAGAGCCGGCATCATGGAATCCTTAATTTCTTCACTTATTCATAAGCCCTCCATTTGCCTTCCTCCCAACATTTTCTCAATTAAGTGCATTCTAAAAAAATAATTAAAAAATATTTGAACAAGTTTTTCTTTAAATTTTGTCGTCTCCCTGATAACATTTCAAGAACATAGATTAGTGATTAAGCCACCTATTATAGGTTGATAATTCGATCTCCACCCTTATTAATTGAAGATTTGAATCTATGCCTTCATATTTAAGAATATAATATAATAACTAAATTAACAACTTTTATGGTTCAAAATTTCAAATCCAGCGTTTCTCACCTTTGTAATATTGAATTATAATGTTTTGATGTGATCAAGATTGAGAGAAATTATTCTGCTTCTACCTTTGGCTCCAAAATTTTTTATTATTGTTGCCTATATTTGTCAACATTTTAATAAATTATTGATTAAAAAGTATTAAATAAAATTTTAAATTAATTACTTAAACTAATAAACAAAAATATTAAATATGACATGAAATATATATGATTGTAATACACTAGCTTGATGGTTAAGACATTATATATTTATTATGATGTTCAGGTATTCAAATCATTCCTCTCATCATACTCCTAACTAACCGTTGATGGTGAAAAAAACTTTAATACTACTCTGGTTTCTCATGAATTTTTACAATATCTCTACTTTACTTGTGATCGTAAAATCTGACCTAATTTGTGATATAATATTTTCAAGACAAGAAAAATATAAAAACTCCTAAATTTAACTGCTATATATTCAATTGAATAACACAAAAAATAATTTTTACCACAAATAGGAATCACATTGTGATAATCTTAGAGCCTAAACAATTACCCAAAACTGTGACTTTCAAGTTTCACGACCTACGAAGCAGCAACAAATGACATGTGAAAATATATGATCTACCGAATTTAGATATTCCTTTCCTTTACTGCTACGTCTACTAAGCATTATGTGGGAATCATTAACTTAAAAAACATATATATATTTATAAAAGTAAAATGTGAATAAAAAGAGTCGGGTAATTTTTTTTCACCATCCAACCAACCATTTGTAGCTCCCAAACCCTTGGAGGTCAATTCCTGTCTCCACAGACTTGTCTATGCTCCCTCCCACGTACCAGACAACTTGTGGAAAAAGAATAGCCTCGAAAATTTCACCCAACAATGCTATTGCTGTATATAACACTCGCCCTCTCCCTGTGTTTCAGTTTCAGTTTCAGCTCCCATCCATGGCTCCCGACGGAGAAGGCAGCATCAGCTCCGCCGCAAAGGAGGAGGAGGAACTCACCCTCTCCCACCGCCGCCATTGGCTCTCCATGTTGGACGACACTGATGCCAGCAGATGGGTCATTTCCTTCTCCGACGAAATCAAATACCACAAAAGATCCAAACTTGAACCTACTGATCATCACGATGCTGGTGGAACTGGAAGCAGTAGCCTCACCCTCAGCCGCAGCGGCAGCTCAGACAGCTTGACCACTGGCTTGGGCTTCCGCGCCCACATCTGGACTTACAATCAGCGCTACTTGGCCGCCGAGGCTGTGGAGGAAGCCGCCGCCGCCATCATCAATGCGGAGGAGACCGCCGCCGAGGACGACGCTAGCGCCGACGGGATGAGGCTGTTACAGCTTCTAGTTGCCTGCGCCGAGGCTGTGGCTTGCCGTGACAGGGCTCAAGCTTCAATTCTTCTATCTCAGCTTCGTGCCAGTGCCTTGGTCTTCGGCTCTTCCTTCCAGCGAGTTGCGTCCTGTTTTGTGCAGGGCCTCGCGGACCGCCTCGCTCTGGTTCAGCCACTTGGGTATGTTGGGTTCGGCCTGCCCATCATCGCCCGAGCCGACCATTCCTCAGAGAGGAAGAAAAAGGAAGAGGCTTTGAATCTCGTCTATGAGATATACCCACATATCCAATTTGGGCATTTTGTGGCCAATTCTTCAATATTGGAAGTCTTTGAGGGAGAGAATTCTGTCCATGTGGTGGATTTGGGGATGGCTTTTGGTTTGCCGTACGGCCACCAATGGCGCAGCCTCATCGAGAGCCTCGCCGAGATCGAGCCTCCTCGCCGGCTCCGAGTCACCGGCATTGGCCTCTCTGTTAACAGATACAGAGTCATGGGGGAGAAGCTGAAATCTCAGGCAGAAGGGGTTGGGATTCAGGTGGAGATCACGGTGGTGGAGGGGAATTTAGAAAATCTACGCCCTCAAGACATAAATCTCCACGAGGGTGAAGCTCTGGTCATCGCCAGCATTTTTCAGATGCATTGTGTGGTTAAAGAAAGCAGAGGAGCTCTAACCTCTGTTCTGCGCATGATTTATGAGCTTTCCCCCAAGGCTCTGGTTCTGGTCGAGCAAGATTCAAATCACAATGGACCCTTTTTTCTTGGGAGGTTTATGGAGGCTCTGCACTATTACTCAGCCATATTCGACTCTTTGGACGCCATGTTGCCCAAATATGACACCAGAAGAGCCAAGATCGAGCAATTCTATTTTGCAGAGGAGATAAAGAACATAGTGAGCTGCGAGGGGATGGCGAGGGTGGAGAGGCATGAGCGGGTGGATCAATGGCGGCGGAGGATGAGCAGAGCAGGGTTTCAAGCTGCGCCCACTAAAATGATGGCTCAGGCAAAACAGTGGATTGGGAAGTTTAAGGCTAATGAAGGCTACACTGTTGTGGAAGAAAAGGGGTGTTTGGTTCTTGGTTGGAAGTCCAAGCCAATTGTTGCAGCCTCTTGTTGGAAATGCTAAACAAAGTTCTAATGTCGCTGTCCAATTAGTTCTCAACGAGGAAAATTAATGAAAGGGAACTCTGTTTTTTGATTTTATGTCTCTGTTCTTTGCATTTGCCAGCAGCCATGTTTGTTTCTTAAATAACCAAATTCGGGAATGAATTTGGTGGAAACATGGAGCTTTTCTTTTAACAAGTCTTTTGAAATTATGGGTGTGAGTGTTTGACACTCTCTGTTCATCGAACAGAGATGGGAATAAAGAAGTTCAAGTGTCTGATGTTTGGTTTGCAAAATGGCTTCTGGGATTACGTTTCAAATTTTCAAATAGCACAAAAAGCAAGAAAGTAATACACTCACACGTAACATTAAGGATGCTTCATTCAAACACATAAGATTTTCCTGTTCCATAAACAGAGAAAGAGATATCGTAATCAAGTTACCCTACGAAATCCTGTTTATTTATTGCTAAGCTTCTCTTACACTCGATTCTAACTTAAGCAATCGGATATCGGGTATGTGACTAACACAACCGTACTTTTTCTATTTGGTAAAGTTTTGTGAAACCTCCTACCAATTTGATAAGTAGTTAAGTTTACCCATAAAAAATAATCAACCATACCTACCTGATAATTTTTTTTTGTAAATATTTTGAATATAAACAAACAAAGAGTTCAATTATCAAGCTACCCAAAAATAATATTTTATTGTACTAGTTTTGTTTCATAAACTTTTGGGATTTGATGATTTTAGACGGTTTAACCACCCACATAAAAAATAAAACTAGTTGAATAAAAAGAATAAATAAACAATCACAAATTTAATTTGTGCTGATGCCGACGTGTTTCAATTATACTTTTCAAACAAGAATATGTATTAAAATAATTAATTATAAAAATATATTATTTTTTCAACTATCCTTATTTAGTTACGCAATTGCTAACGTAAGACTAGAGAGATTCTTTTCCTATGTACTCAAGAAATAAAACAATGTCTTTGGGATATGACAAAATAGAAGTAGAGCACAACTCGGGTTAAGATACAAATAATTGTTTTATTTCTCGAGCCAATCAAAATATAATACGATGTTACTTTTTTATGTGGGATGAAATTCACCCTAAATGAGATAAGAAATGTTTCTATTTCGGTTGGAAGACATTTATTAGATCTTAAAGGTGGATAATTCGATTTGAATGTCGAACTGAAAAAAGATTTGATTGCTAAAAGATTTTAATATTTGGTTTCCAAAATGGCTATTTGATTACCCTTCAAATTTTCAAATGACAGAAGAAGAAAGAAAATACACTCACATCACACATAACGTTAACATTAAGGAATGCTTGTTTTAGAGGCTAACCTGAGCAGAAGGAGAGAAGCTGTTGGTCATGGTGGAAGATGGCCATGTCTTCTTCCTTCAAGTTCACCCAAGCCTCAACTCCATAACCATCAGAAGCATCCATTAAAACGACTGCGTTTCGAAAAGGCCTGCTCGGGCTGCAAACCCAACTCGGCTTTCCCCATCCAAAATCAGCTTCATACACCGGAAATCTACACCAACTCGTGAAGCTCCACAGCTGCATCTCCCCGCTGGAGATTTGTTTGTCCACTTGCTTAATCAAATCTAACAAGTTTTCTGAATCTTCTAGTTTCTTCACAAATCCAGAGTCGATTTCTTGAATGGCGCTTCTCACTTTACCCGCCAGAAGTGGCAAATCTTCATTCGCCTCCACAGGGGATGTTGCCATTGTGAACCAGGACACGTTGCCGAAGGAATTTTCCGGCAATGGTGGGTCCATCCTCGCCCGTAAGTCCACCGGATACAGCGCTCCGAACACCTTTGCTTTCACTGCTCTCTTTCGAGCCAGTTCCATTAAACGAAGCCAAATGAAGGCTGAAACAGCCACCACGCGCGACGGAGGTTTAACGACGGAGCCACCACCGGCACCGGCAGCCAGTTCTTTCAACGCGGCTATCTGGCACTTGCCAAACACGAGTCTCCTGGTCAGAATCTTCTCTTTTGAGGCCTCGATTCCTCGCTTGAAACCTGGAATTTTTCTCGGTGGGTAGAGTTTCACAGCATCAAAATTGGGCTCCAACACAGAATGTTTATCTCCTCTGGCGACGGCGGCCCACACTTTAACAAATGCTGCGGCGGAAGCCCCATCGGCGAGCTTGTGAGAAAGACAAACGGCAACGGCTACACCGCCGCAGCTGAAGCTACTGAACTGAACGGAAAGCAGAAACTCGCTGCCATTTCGAGAGGTGAAAACAAGCGGTAGCAATCGATGCAAAACACCGATTTCTGGTTTCTCCAAAACAATCGAAATCTCGCAATCGACTCTGGCTTCAGAAAATTCGACTCCAACGTCGTTGCAATCGACATAGAATCTCTCAGTCATTGTTCCGGCCAAGTGATTGAAGCGAGTTAGGGTTCGAGCAAGAGAAGCCCTAACTTGGGCAACTTTGACAGATTGATGAGCAACATTTTCCGATTTCTGAGCGCGATAGAAGAAAATTGCAGGCGTGTAAGAGGGAGGCGCCATCTGATCGATCAATGAAAGTTCGCGGTAAATTAGGGACGGTGGCGTTGGAGATGCGGGCTTGATTATGTCCCTTGAAATGATCTTGACGCCGATATTCTCCATGAATGCTCTGTGTAGAATCGAATGCAGAACCCAAATTAGCGCGCAGGAGGCTTGCAGTATCAGCTTTTTATCCTCCAAGGATATTATGAACAAAAGATTTTTGTTTAAAAAAATGAAATTGACCTTTTATTTTATAATACCTTGATTTGGTTACATATAAAGTTATAATATGCAACAACCTCTTATTGTGGTGGATGGATTTATTTTCATAGTTACAGGTGGAGTTAGGACTTTTTGATTGGAGATATGTGTTTCAACCATGCTCACTTTGACATTTTTATACTTATTGGTTGATTCTCTTTTAACTGTGTTTATTATATATTATCAGTAAGTAGGAAACTTTGTTTTTTTATTAGTTTATTGATATATTTGTTTTTCTAAATTTAGACTAAAATTTTTAAAAAGTAATAAATTAATTACAAAATTAAAATTAGAAAATATATAACTAAAGACAAATTATTCTAAGATTCTTTTTAATACATCAACAGGTAGGGACAGAGATTCGATTCTACAATATTTTGGTTTGGTTGTAGATACATATTTAGTTAAGTTAGGTTCATGTTGACAAAATTATTATAACATTTAAAATATCAAATTTGTGGCACAAGATAATATAATTTTATGCTAATATTCCTTACAAACAACAATCAAATTTGACTAATTGTGCTAATTTGATTGCAAACGAACAAACTTAAATAAATTAATTCACTATATATTTGTATATTGAGTGAGGTGCGGGAGAGAGAATTAGTACACAAAATATGCATAATTCATGGAAAAAATTGCACCCACTTTGTAGGGACGAGACGAGCATTAGCAACTTTTGCTAATGGACAATAAATAAAATAACAAAAAGAAAAAAAAAACTTTTTTTTTAATTTATAAATTATCATCTCTTTTTGGGACGGCCATAGCTTTTTATAACACAAGTTGGAATATGAAAGTGCAACATAATGTCTCAATCAACCCACCACTTTCGTTAAAAAGAAAAAGGAAAAAAAGCGCACCACTCTTACTACTACAATTGTAATATATGTTTATTTCTTAAACTAAAGCTTTCTTTTGTTTCCACACACCTAATTATTTTTTGGTAAGGCCTACAGCCTATTTTGTATTAGGTTGATTGATATAACCTCCTCTCTAAATTAGTTTAATTTATTTAGTATTATTTATAAATTAGTTATACTTAGGTTTTATAAAAAGGTTGATTGTATTCACTTTAAAATCATCTCAATACAGAAATTGTTTTATCTTTATCCCTCTCTTTAGTCCTATTACTTTCTATATTTTTACAATGATATGATATTATCGGATCCCAACATATTTAATAGATTAATTATATGGTAGAATAAATACAAGATTTATGTTCTTTTCAATTCAACAATATATAGGGATGTAGATTCAAAACCTGATTTTTTCGTTTTGGAGAGAAAAGGAAGAACTTCTATCAAGGAGAGAACGAAGAACTTCTATTAGGGAGGAGAGAGAATGTGTTTCTTGGAATGTCCTGTATTGGTCTAATCTCTTTATCCATATATAGGTAGGAACGCTTTTTTTTTTTCTTTTTGATACAACAAGTAGAGGTTGAGGGATTCGAACTCATTGACATCTTAGTCAAAGATAAATATCAATTACAGCTAAGCTACGCTCACGTTGACTAGAGTATAAATGTGACTATTTAGCTTACTCTTTGATGAGACATAAGTCAAAGTCATATCTTATTGAGTTACAAAAATTTCAGGACCAGTTTTTTAATTGAGTCAAAATATCAACCAATCAGATTTATATATTTACTAAAAACATAAAATTATTATGTAAAAGAAATATCAATATGATAACGACACAAGTAAGTTTTGAAGTTTGACTAAATCATAGGAACAAAATTGAAAGTAAACTAAATCTAAATTATAGGGGCATAATTCAAACTCAGCGCAAACTATATAGAAGGAAAATTGAAATTTTTAAAACATAGAAACCAATTTCAAACTTTATTCAAACTCTTAAAGTTATTTAAATATTAAAATACCTCCACTATCATAATTTTTTTTTAACACAAAATTTGACACGCGAATATTGCAAAAGATTATAATATTAAGAACTGATTGTACTAAAAAAAACATATATTCAGAATCGAATTAAAATATTTGTTTTAGAAAAATTGAACTCAACAGGGCGTTGAATTATTAATACGCTAAAACAGTAATCTTGGAAATTAGCCTTTTTTTAAGTCACACATTTAACTATTATAATATATTTATTTCAAATCAAACTTATTATATTGTTTTATCTATGCTTCTGAATTTTAAACTACTTTAAATGAATGACTCCGGGTTTTAAAAATAATCAACGACGTTTTGGAACAACAATTATTTGGTCAAAGTCTTTTACAATATGCAAAAATCAAAGAAACAGATGGCATTGCCAAGCCAGATATTTATATGCATATTAAATTCGTTGCAATTATACTTTTGAAAATGTTTGCAAAGCATGTCCAAATCTCTATATTTGTAGGAAATTAAAAAATAATAGTAAATAAACACAAAAGTAGATGTAATTTAATTTATACAATCAGACCGGGATGCAAATGAAGTTTTTCTTAATAAAATGAATTACATTATATATTGAGAAAAAAAAAACATTTATATCTGTTTTTTAATTAAAAAAAAAAAGATGAGAAATTGAGTTTTTAAGCTTTAAGTATATGTATAGGTAACTAACTCAGAATCTTGTTGGAAGGAGGCCATATCTTGTTCGTTGAGCGTGACCCACGCTTCAATCCCGTCGCCGTCTCTAGTGGTCATCAGAACCACCACGTTCTTGAACGGCCGGCTCGGACTGCAAACCCACGTCGGTTTCCCCCACCCGAAGTCCGCTTCGTACACCGGAAACCGGCACCAGCTCGTGAAGTTGCAGAACTCCACCTCTCCCGCCGCCGGATGCCCGTGTTTCCCCGTCTTGCTCCACATATGCGGCGGCACTCCGGCCTGCTGCAAGTTCCGCACCAGATCGCTGTCGATTTCTTCTATTGCGTTCCTTATCTGCTTCACCAAGTACTGGTGCCGCTTCTTCATTTCAACCTCTGCCACGGCGATCGCGAACCACCACAGGTTGCCGGAGGAATTCGGCGGCAGTGGCGGATCCATCTTCCCGCGCAGGTTCACGGCGTGGATTGCGGCGTATATCTTTTCGTTTTCTTGTTCTGAGTTTCGATTTATCTCCATGAATCGCTTCCATAAGAATGCCGAAACGGCCTCTACTCTCGTCGGTGGCTTCTCCAGCGAACCGGCCGCCGCTTCTCGCCGGAGTGCGGCTATGTTTGCTTTGTCGAACACGAATCTTTTGGTCACAATCTTGTCGTTTAGGATGACCTTGCTTCTCTTCAATCCCGGAATTTCCTTCGGCGGAAAATACTTTGCGCCGTCGAATAAGGGTTCCGAAACCTGCATTTCGAAAAAATTGGAAAGGAATTGTTCTTAATTTGTCACTTTCTGCTGAAGAAACTACATTAGGGCTCGAAATTGTATTTGACGGAAAAGTTAATTTTGGAACCTGATCGCTATCTCCCCGATTAATGGCCGCCCACTCTCTGACAAATACGGTGGCGGAAAGTCCGTCGACGAGCTTATGAGTAACACACAAAGCAATGGCCACGCCGCCGCAGTCAAACAGATTTAATCGGACGGCGAGGATTACGTCTCTTCCGATCTCCGGTTCCGCCAGATTAGCGTAAGGTTCAAACGGCAGCAACCGATGTAGAACTTTGAAATCAGGGCTTTCCACGACTTCCAATAGCTTGCAATCGACTCGCGCTTCAGAATACTCCACGCCTTTGTCGTTGCAGTCGACGGAATATCCCTCCGTCGATAAAGTTCCGGCGAACGGATAGAACAGAGTCAAAATCTCCGATAAAGACTTCTTCAACTGGCGACTTCCGGAAAACCGATCGGCCCCGAGGTCCTCAACGGCAGCGTAGAAAAAAATGATCGGAGTATAATTGGACGGCGAAATCTGGTCGAGCAGTGAAAGCTTGAGGTTTCTGAGCGGCGGCGGAGTCGGAGAAGACGGCAAGATGATTTCATCGGAGGTCACCTGAATATTTCTGATCGCCATCTTCTCTGAATACAGAAGCTTGGATCAGAATCTTGTTCTTATATATGTAAAAATGGGTAATTTGTTTATAAATTTATTTATTTATTTTATTTTTGAAACAAATGTTTATAAATTTATTTAAGGCTACGGAAAGACGAAGCAGATTAAATACTGAATTGGTCAATGGCTTGACCTTTGACAGAGGAAGAAGGTTGCATTACAATGCGACTTTCCCTTAGGGAAATTATATTATCAGTGCCCCATTTATGAAACCGTTTTAATCAAATAATATATTATTAAGATTAATTTTATGATCTATTTTAATTATTAAATAATGTTAAGTTGGGGAAATTAGTCGAAAATTAGGGGCTGCTAAACAAATTTGATGGCTTGGATTTGAATTAACTAAGTACATGTGAATAACAAAATTTAAAGGTTCGAATTCACATATTATTGAAGTAGCAAAAACATGATCATAAACTTTTAAAGTTGTCTTAATAATCCTTCTAAAAAAATAAAAAAGTGTCTTAATAGTATATGTTCTTCACAAATTTTCCACGTTAATAACTAAACTACATATAAATTTGAGATTTTAGAGATTTATTTTAAAATTTTTAAAACATAAATATTAAATAGATATCATAAAAATTTCAAAATTTACTAGATAATTTGCAAATAACATAGATCAAATAGGACACAACTTCGAAAGTTCGAAACCAGGCTATAAAATACAAATATAAAAATAATAAAAAAATGAGTCATTTGACGCCTAATTATTTAATCTAACATTTTTAATATGGCCCCAAAACGAGCACAGTTAAACAGTAATTATAATATATCTCCAACTAAGAGGTTGTGAGTTCGATCCACATCCCGATATGTTGTACTGCGAAAAAAATCTTTAATGTGGTATTTAAAAAAAAAAGTAAATTTGAAAACACATGAGATGAAAATACTTTTATAATTTCCGCTAAATGATTTGAAAATATAGTATGCTTAACAAGTTCGATAAATTAGTAGTAGGGGCAATGTAAATATGACAAAAACATTTTTTTTCCAAATATAGCACTTTTTTAAAAGAAAAAATTGAGATCCAATTTTAAAATGACAACTTTACATAAATGATATATATCTGTAATATATCTATATCAGTAATATATCTTACTACTGATATATGTATGTGATATACATATGACATAAGTGTCTAATATATTTGCAATATATATATAATATATATCTAAGATATTACAGATATCAGTGCTTGATACACTACTGATACGATTATCTAATATACTGTTGATATGAATAAAAATTTGTACTGAAATTTAAAAAAAATAGGTAAAATATTTTGAAATACGTACAGATTTTTGAAATACTGTTGATAAATTTTCCTGAGAAGTATTGATTAGGTGATAAATTTGAATGGGTATTAGAAAATGTAAAATAATATCATTCGAACGTGAGAGGTATTATAAATTTGTTGTTTGCTAGGCGAGTTCAATTAGTTAAATTAATAATTATATCTCGCCCATTGGTTTCATATATATATATATACTATTTTTGATATTTATGGAATTTAATATTTAAATATTCCTAATTTTTTATTAAACGACGACCAAGTCTCGTCGACAATTTTTATTTTTCATAGCTTTTTTATTTTTTATTTTTTGGTTTTAACGGGATTAAAAATGTAGTTCCCTGCTTTGACAAAGTGCAGTATTCGACATGTCAGCCCAAGAAATCCATGGAAGAAACGACATGTTGCACTTGCACATCGATGAATAAAAAATAAATAAACAAAATAACACAAACAAATCAATCGTTTTCTTCTTTCGTTAAAAAAAACACACACACACATTGTTTTAAAATTTTCTGTGAGTTTTAACATAATCAGGATTGATGAGTTTCAGTTTCGTTATTAAATTTTATTATTTTAACGATTAAACTTTTTAAACCAACCTTTACATAGTCTAATTAGTTAAGGTACATATCTCCGATTAAAATATAAAACTTCCTTTAACATGAAATTTTGCTTTTGACATCTCTTCGATCTTAGTGTAGTTCTTTATTTCCTTAATGAGCTGATGTCAGGTTTATTTCAATCTAATTGGGGTGTCCCTAATACAATTACTAATTAGGGTGAGAACAATTTCATTTCTCATTCAAACTTGAAACTGGGAATTGGGAATTCGGCAAATATATGTTCCTTATTCTTCAAGCAAAATGACTTTTCAAGTTTCAACCTCCTCTGGAGAATAATGAGATTTGCAAGTGATGTTTCAAACAATTCATACTGGAGATAAGAGATGATGGGGAGGATCAAGAAAACTTGTGAGGAAAAGCAAAAGAACAGCGACATGTCAAGCATGGAGAAAAAATTTCGAATTCGAAAATTATCGAATCATCCAGATCAATAAGGGGTAAAACACAGGATATTATCAACAAATTAGCATTAAATACAAACTTTACCCGGAAGCTAAACATGGACTGCCATCTCTATATTTAGAATTCACAAGCACCTGGCGCAGCTTTCGGTTTTCGACAAGTGAGACTCGCGCACTTGCATGGTCTAGCTAACGTACTGCTTCTCAAGAAGGCTTCCACAGAATGCCAAGTCAAATCGCTCTTCTGGAGGATCTCCAATGCAGTCGAAGACTGCATCTGCATTTACAAAATCTTCCTCAGCCGTGTACCTGAAACATGGATTAACGTATATATCTTATCTTGAGAAGAAAAGAATGTAAAATTCACATGTGACGAGACAGCTAGTTATGATCATCCTGTGAAATAAATGAATCAAATGCAATTCTTAACTGAAGCAAGTTTCGAGCTTCATCTGAGAAACTTAAAAAATTTGCACAAAAATTAACACATGATCCAGTTTGAACAACATGTCCCAATAAACTAAGCGTATAGGTGTTAGATGAGAAAACTCACCCGCTCTTTGTTACTATGCACTTCATTCCAGCAGATTTGGCAGCTGCAAGGCCAATGGCACTGTCCTCCACCACAACACAACTACAACAAATAGAGGTGCATAAATTCTCTGCACATGGTTGCCATTTATATCAACATGATGATTTTACTAAGTTCGACGGGACTCTTATAGAAGAAGATATTTTTCAAGTGATCCTATCACAACATCAAATATTCCTATTCCCCCTGATCATGCCGTACCTTGAAGGGTCAACACCCAAGGTGTTGGCTGCTAAAATATAGATGGCCTGCAAGGGAGAAAGGCAATTTATAAGCAACAGAGCACTAACTTCTTCTTTTTAAGGACAAAATTGACAACAATACTTACCTCCCATCATTTAAACATTTGATAACTATTTATTTTTTTGAAACTAAATTCTCTCTCCCTTTATGCATTCCTCTCTCCTATTTGTCAAAAATTTAGTCTAACAAGTTTAGTATGCCTTGAGTAGATGAATGTCTAACATGTATCCCAATGTGACCATGTGAAATAATAAAGCAAAAAGTAGTTCTCCGTTTCAACAATTTATGATAAAGTAAAAACTTCGACTAGTATGAAATTAAAAATCTACGAAAACTTCATCGTTGGTCTCTAGATATGTTCTTAGCAATCAATATTGAGAAGGATAGAAATCTTACAGGGTCAGGCTTCTTTCGAGGCACTACATCCCCCGCAAATATCTTGATCTTCTCAGCTCTTTCAGGTCCCAGCAAACATGATACTATCGCAGATACCTTAAATTCAATGGATGAAGTTCAGCCACCAGATGTAATAATACTTTGATTAAATTAATTACAAACACCATAGTTTTCTTGTAGTGTGTACAATTAAATATAAGCATAATTGTGGAGGGGAAAAAGAGTTTTCTTCAAACAGGCCTCTTCATTTCAATTTCTATCCAGTTTCTACAACAATTATATAACATTAAAATCTACACAACATAATAGAAATAGGTGAATATCTGTAGAGCTATAACAAATTAAATGTAAAGCCTTACTCAGAACACATACAGTATAAGGTAAATTTAAAGATGATTTTCACATACAGCAAATTACAAATACAAACAACTAATACTATAGAACCTGGTTGTGCATACCGCCTTCTCATTGGAAGTGCTACAAACAGCAACTTTCACTCCCTTTGCTAATGCCTGATCAATCAGCCTGCATAATTTAAATACAAATCTCTCAAAAATAAGGAAAAACCTATGTGTTAGTAATCTCTTTGAAATTCTCAATCACTCAGTTGGCTGTGGAGAATTTTCCAAAGGATGAAAACTAGGATAAGTTTAATTGCACAGTGTAAGGTAAAGCAGAGAAATATATATGTCAACAAGTACTGAAACAGTAAACTGAACTGCGGAACGGTATGATGATTCAGAAGGAAAAAGAAATCATGCTTGACTATCCAATTACTCAAATCATACCAGACCGTTGTATTTCTAAGCCTAAGTTACCCAATATGGAGTCAATGAGTATCATGCATTAGCAAAGACTTGACTTGTTTTGTATGTATTGGCTTCACGGCTCTGCATTTCATTTTGATAATATATAAAAAAACTAACTGTTTTATTGCTGCAGTAAAGCATCAAGGTGAGGGGAGTTTGTAAGGTAACTGACTTTGCAACACCAGGTCGAAGAGGAAGTAGTTGCTTCTCAATAAGAGCCATGAACAGATCTGTCTTTCGCTTGTGAAGTCCAGCTATGAATTCCTTTCTTTCATCTTCACCCTTTGGAGCCTTTTCTGGCCATCCAACCTTGTTAAAGTACGCTGTCATCCTACAAAAGCCAAATATCATATAACAAATGGCACCAGTTTATTGTAAAGACTCTGACGAGAAAACAAAACTCTACTCCAATGCCGAGCGCTAATTGTGAGAGCACATGAACTTAAATTATCAAGATCTCATAAGCCACAAAATTACCTTTCTTTTCCACCTCCAATTTTGAGTAACTCACCATACAAATCTACATCCCAGGTAACGCCCAATTCTTTCTGTGGAATCATTTCAATTAAGTTATTGTTAGGTTTAGATTATCCAAAATCCGAGCATCAGAACTAAAATTTAAACCAGTTCAAGCCCATGTTTTATGATTCTCCTGAATCAATTAATAAACGAAAACAGGAAAGAAATTTCCAACATGAGCTAAGCTCATGGTTAAGACATCTCTACTTCCTCTAAGAGTTAATAGGTTCAAATTTCCTCACCCCACCTAAAAAACAGGGAGTAAATTTAAATCAATTAAATGCCACTAAGTTCATCGGAGTTTTATATCATCACCAAGTACCAAACATCAAGAAATATAAACAAAGCCCTCCTATTTCTGTAACTAAAGAAACTTGCAGAGTTCAATGATCAACGACATAAACCCAGATAAATAAAGAAGAAATAGCGAAAGAAAAATAGCGCGAGACCTCTTCAAAAGTCTCATTGAAGGAAATCCGATGCCCATCCTTTTCAGTATCAACGAGTACGCCATCGCAATCAAAAAGAAGAGCAGACGGAACAGCAGAAGAAGAAGAAGCCAAGCAAGTGATCCCATTAGAAGCATTATTGGCGGCAATGAGCCTTGTCCTCGATGTTCGATGCAAACTAATCCTTTTGCCCACGAGGAAAGTAGATAAACTGCTCGTAC
Organism: Momordica charantia; assembly: GCF_001995035.1. The sequence goes on along the minus strand of NW_019104494.1, from coordinate 558,325 downwards.
GGGGTTTGAAATAAGCAACCGTGGTGGCTGTATTGGGAAGGCAAGGCGTCGCCGAACCGGAAATCGTCGCCGAGGAGACGGAAAGTGCAGTTGACGCCATCAGAATCCAGTCTCCTCTATTTCCTGTTGCTTCCGAATTTCTGAAACTTCGAATTCAGTTCACCATTTTAACGGCTTCTACGACGAGCTTATCCACCGGAACATGAACACCACAGAAATGTGGACTGCGCGCCATGGGGAGATTCCGTCCAAACGACACCGTTTGCAGTAAAATGATCAAGGGTATTTACGTCTTTTCTGAGGGTTAATATTCCAATAAATTATGCGGAGTGCTAAAAGCCTAAAACCCCCAAGAGAGAGCCGAAGTCTGGCGGGGAAGGTTTTTTCTTCTCATGGCGACTGCAGTAGTAGCGGAATCGAATCGGAAACTGCCTCGGCCTGGTCGCGGCGGTTTTGAAGCTCATGGATTTTCTGAGGAAGAAGCACGAGTTCGTGCCATTGCTGAGATTGTCAACTCCATGGTCGACCTTTCACGTAAAGGGCAGAACGTCGATCTGAACGCGCTGAAATCCGCCGCCTGCCGAAAATATGGCCTTGCACGGGCCCCGAAGCTGGTTGAGATGATCGCGGCACTTCCTGAGTCGGACCGCGAGGCACTGCTGCCAAAGCTTCGAGCCAAGCCGGTTCGGACAGCCTCCGGTATCGCGGTTGTGGCTGTAATGTCTAAACCACACCGGTGCCCTCATATTGCTACCACGGGAAATATTTGTGTTTACTGCCCCGGAGGACCTGATTCGGACTTTGAGTACAGTACTCAATCTTACACTGGCTACGAGCCCACAAGCATGCGTGCAATTCGTGCAAGGTTGGCTGCAACTTCTAAGCTTTTCTACTCCCCCTTCTTCTTTCGCTCTATCTTTATAATTATGTTACTGGGTACATTTCATATCTGTATCTAAGTGGAAGAAAGAGCATATTAGGTGAGGGTATTTGAGAATTTAGGACGAGCAATGCCAAGAACTTGTATGGGCACGGGCCACAGCTAACATTCTGCTTAAGAAAGATTAAAACAAAATTTATAACTGAGGTGGGATTCTTTGAAACCTCCATGGAGGGTGAGGAACACGAATACGAGTAACCGACCTTCCCTGTAATTAAAAAATAATCACCCTTTTTTGTCCATAAGCAAGTGAGAATTCTTTTCAGAACAATCTTCTAGTTTGCAAGTGATATTACCCATGCCATTTTCTTTGCCTGATATATGAATATGTTTGGGGTTTACTACATTCATTGTTGTTTGCATTTGTCGTTCCTTAACGATATTGAGTTGTTCTGCATACGTTCTGATATCAATTTCATCTTTTATGCCACCGCCTTGATTGTAGATACAACCCATATGTCCAAGCTAGAAGCAGGATAGATCAGTTGAAGCGTTTGGGTCACAGTGTTGATAAGGTTCCTCTCTCGTCTCTGAAAATTCTTCTGTAGAATAGTAGATGCTTATGAATTTTTTTTTGTTTATTTTCAGGTTGAATTCATCTTAATGGGTGGGACTTTCATGTCGCTTCCAGCTGATTATCGTGATTACTTTATACGGAATCTTCATGATGCTTTGTCAGGGCATACTTCTGCCAATGTCGAAGAGGCAGTTGCCTACTCAGAGCACAGTGCAGTTAAATGTATAGGCATGACAATAGAGACGTGAGTTTTGTCCCCCAATTTGTCAACCTTTCAGCTCCAGATTTCTGCATCTCTGTATCGTACCAGTTGAAACTGTTTTAAAACTTTTGTCTTTGTGAAGTCTTCATTGAGTATATTTTTATTGCAATTATATCACATACAATAGAGTACAACTCCTAACTATTGTTGTGGCCTATCGTAAGCTCCTGACTCCTGAGATTTTGTTTGTTTAATTAACGAAAAAAGGTCTCATTGCTTCTTTGGTTTTGCTCAACCAGGAGGCCTGATTATTGTCTTGGTCCTCACTTGAGGCAAATGCTTTCTTATGGTTGTACGCGGTTAGAGATTGGAGTTCAAAGTACATATGAGGATGTAGCTCGAGACACTAACAGAGGGCATACTGTAGCTGCTGTGGCTGATTGCTTTTGCTTGGCAAAGGATGCTGGTTTCAAGGTGTGTATATGTAATTTGCAAAGAATAGAGTAAAGTTGACTCATAGCTAACCATTTTGCAATCAACCTTAGATCTGTGACAGGTTAAGGATTTGAATTTATTACTCATGTGACCTGATCTTCTGTTAATAGACTCTCCCCCTGTAGGGACTCCTTGAAGCTTGGGTAGCAGTCATCATCATCTTGCATCGTTGACTATGCATTTTTCCTTGGTTTTCTGTAATTCAAAACTAATTTTTTGCTTTTCTCATAGGTTGTAGCACACATGATGCCTGATCTTCCTAATGTTGGGGTTGAGAGGGACCTGGAAAGTTTTCGTGAGTTCTTTGAGAACCCTTCATTTAGAGCAGATGGGCTCAAAATATATCCCACGCTTGTCATCCGTGGAACTGGGCTCTATGAACTGTGGAAAACTGGCAGGCAAGTAGTTATTGGATATTCAATCTTATTAAAGAAAATATTATCTTCTCAACCTTTTGAGTAGAGATGTCTGAATCATGTCCCTTATCTTATAAATTAAATATTCATGTACCAATTGAACACTTACATGCGAAAATAGTAATGTGATAACTATTGCAGATCATCATTAATGTTCGGTTATGTGGGTGATAGTATGGATTGTTCATTTGCAGGTATCGAAACTATCCACCGGAGCAACTTGTGGATATTGTGGCAAGGATCCTAGCTATGGTACCCCCCTGGACTCGAGTTTATAGAGTTCAGCGGGATATCCCTATGCCTCTGGTTACTTCTGGTGTAGAGAAAGGAAATCTTCGAGAGTTAGCTCTAGCTAGGATGGATGATTTGGGCTTGAAATGCCGTGATGTTCGGACACGAGAAGCTGGAATTCAGGTTAATGGGAAAATATATCTTTATTTTTGTTCTTTAGTCACACATCCTATAGGCCCAATTCGACCTAGTACTTTTCCCTGTTGGGGAGGATGTTAAAATATCTCCTATTTCATGACTTCAGGACATTCATCACAAGATTAAGCCTGAAGAAGTTGAGCTGGTCCGTCGTGATTATACAGCAAATGAAGGCTGGGAAACGTTTCTGTCATATGAAGATGTTCGCCAGGTATCCTCTCTCTCCACATATCCTCAGTTTTTCGTGCAACTGCAAACTCAAGGTTCTTGCAAACTGCAAATTCACATGTTTTCGTTGTGTGGATGGTGCATGCTATGAGGGAGTAAATTATATCCACATGGCTTCCGCAGGTGAAGGAGTGGGGAGTTCCCTTATAGTTTCTCATAATTGGAAAAGTACATGTAAAATACTTAAGATTTTGTAGGTTTCTTTTGATTTGCCCTCACCTTAAATTTTCAGAAATGAAAGATTTTATTTATAAAAACTTAGCATATAAACCTTTGCCCCTCCGTGAGAAAATTTCTGGCTCCACACTGGGGTGGCTGGGCCTTAGCTTGCTTGGTAGTTTGTGTATACTAAAACTTGAATTTCATTGTGTACGTTTTTCTCTATGCAGGATATTCTTGTTGGTTTGCTTCGGCTGAGGAGATGTGGTCGCAACACCACTTGTCCTGAACTGGTTGGGAAGTGTTCCATTGTTCGTGAACTCCATGTGTATGGAACTGCCGTTCCAGTTCATGGACGTGATACTGAGAAGCTGCAACACCAGGTAACAGAGCCATTTTCCTATGATGCGAACATCTATTATATGATGTTCCTTTTCTATGTAATCATTTAAGTGTAGTATTACCTGGGTTTAGTTTTGTATATTTGCCACGTTTTGCGGTAGTGACTAGCGCGTTGTGCATTCATCATCTTAGTGCTGCATCAAAAGAATATCATTTTCTGTACAAAAGAATTAGAGTGTTGCTTGATATCCACAGGGTTATGGCACACTTTTGATGGAGGAGGCGGAGCGGATAGCTCGTGTGGAGCATCGATCAACAAAAATTGCTGTTATATCAGGCGTTGGAACCCGCCATTATTATAGAAAATTAGGGTACGAACTTGAAGGCCCTTACATGGTGAAAAGCCTCGACTGACAAGATTGAATTATAATAGGAAGCAATTTTGTGATGATGGTATCAGTTAAAAATGTTATAAGACTCATATTGTAAACCATTTTTTCCTTTTATTTCCCTACCTTTGTTCTAAGTGCAGCCTCCCTTCATTTATTTTTGGTTGTAGAATTTTCTTTGCTGTGTCTAATTATAAGTTTTACATTTAGTCAGTAGATAGTTTCTCCTTACAGATTTTGGTTGGAGGTCTCATCTCAAGGGACTTTATGTAAAATGTTTTTAGCCGCTCCCAAGCCAAGAACTATTAATTTAAATACAAAATTAAAAGTTTATAATATCTATTACACAGTTTTTTAAATTCAATATATTTTTTTTTTTACTATCTTGTTTTTCAACTACAAATTTAGCACAATAATTTAACCCATACATTATCTAATTTTTGAACTCGAACCAAAAAAAAAAAAAAAGTAGTGCCGCATTATATCAATAATAATAAAAGAAATGGACGGAAAAGAAAAAACTATAGGTCCGGTCCAGGCCGGGGTTAAGAATTAAGATATTGTATATGCTTTTATGAGCCGACACCAGCAGCTGTAGTACGCTCCGATCCTTCTCCTCCGCTCACTCGTCTTCCTCTTCTCCCCTCCTGGCTGCCATGAACATTCAGCAGCTCATGCTTAAATCAAGCTTTATTCCCCTATTCTTTACCTTATCAGGCAAGTCCAAGATGCCAAAAGTTGCTGCTCTGTGCACCACTCCCAACTTCTACGCACAAGTTACGCCAAGTGTTCGAGAAAATGCCTCAACCAGGAGCTCCACCACAATCTCCCCTGCTTCAGCCTACATCCACCTCCCCTTTTGTCGAAAACGTTGCCACTACTGCGACTTCCCCATTGTCGCCTTGGGATCCTCCTCCTACCAAACCGACGACGACCCTCGAGTTCGAAACTACGTGGAGTTGCTTTGTCGAGAAATTAGCGCCACAAAATCAGAATTCGGAGCCGACCGGCCCCTTGAAACCGTCTTCTTTGGGGGCGGCACCCCTTCTCTTGTGCCCCCGAGGCTTGTCTCGTCCATTTTGGATGTGTTGCGATTGAAGTTTGGGTTGGCTAAGGACGCTGAAATCTCTATTGAGATGGACCCCGGAACTTTTGATGCGAAGAAAATGGAGGATTTGATGAAGTTGGATGTGAACAGAGTGTCTTTGGGTGTTCAAGCGTTTCAGGAAGAGTTACTCAAGGCTTGTGGGAGGGCTCACGGTGTTCATGAAGTTTATGAAGCTATTGAGATTATTAAGTCGTGTGGCCTTAAAAACTGGAGTATGGATCTCATCTCTTCTCTCCCTCACCAGGCAGCAGAGATGTGGGAAGAAAGTTTACGCCTCACCATTGAAGCGCAACCAACTCATGTTTCAGTATATGATTTGCAAGTTGAAGAAGACACAAAATTTGGGATGTTGTAAGTAGCATTGATGATTATTAATATTTTAGATTGATGCTCGATGTGGGCCTTAAGCTTAAACTTGGGCATGCGCAGGTACAAGCCAGGGGAGTTTCCATTGCCTTCTGAGACAGATTCAGCTGGTTTCTACAGAATGGCTTCAAGGGCACTCGCCGAGGGAGGATATAACCATTATGAAATCAGTAGTTACTGTAAGGACGGGTTCGAGTGCAAGCACAACTCTACTTACTGGAAGAACAGTCCTTTCTATGGTTTTGGTTTAGGGGCAGCTAGTTATCTTGGTGGATTGAGGTTCTCCAGGCCTCGGAAGTTGAAGGAATACACCAATTATGTGCACAACTTAGAGAAGGGGATGGTGGATTGCCATGGAGATAATGATGTTGATGCCAAGGACATGGCTATGGATATTGTGATGCTCTCCCTCAGAACTTCCTCAGGCCTTGACTTGCAATCTTTTGGAAAAGCATATGGAGGCCATCTTGTCCATTCCCTTTGCAGGTCCTATCAACCTTATATCAAGAGTGGCCATGTGGTTTGCTTGGATGAGCAGAGAAGAGCTCTGACAGTCGATGAATGCAACGATTTGCTATTGAGTGAAGATGATAACTTAAGGGAGCTGCGGCACATTCGACTCGGCGACCCAGATGGGTTTTTATTATCAAACGAGTTGATCTCTCTCGCATTTAGAGTCATATCTCCCTGAAGTTTAGAATTTCAATCTTATTTGGTGCTCTTTTATGATACCAAATCTTGTGTCCCAGTTCGTATTTCCAGTACAGTTGGCTGCAAAGAGAGTCCAAAGATATTGAGTAGATTGGCGTTGTTTTTCAAGATAATGCAGAGATTATGCATCTGGGATGAGAATCTTGCCTACAAATTGTTGACGAAATTCGTCATTACTCGAATCACAGTAGTATGATCAGGGAACATAAAGTTTACTTAATCACATACCAAAGGATTGTTCTCAATGGGAGAGTTGCAGCTAATATGACTATGCGTAACCAACAAGTTAGGATGAGACCTCCAGCACGACCACTTGATGAAATGTGAAGGAAAGTGGGACAAATGACCAAGACGAACATAGATGAACTTCCGATCAGGTTGGCAGTTGGGCAGAGATCGCTATGTTTTTTAGTAATTGATTAAAGAGGGTGGTGCTGCTCCTTCGAAGATAATGCTGATAATGGGAACTAATATTGAGTTGAATTTACGAAAAGCAACGCAATGTTAGAACAAGACTGATCCAGCAATAGCATGATCTTAATGGAGGGCAAGGTCACTTCAAAAAAGGGAAAGCTGTGAATTTTTAGAGAAAAAGAAAGGAATTTTTTTCATTATGGTTGGATGACTTCTAAAATACGTCTCAAAACCTGTCCAAATGTAAAGGTGTGGCTTCAAAATTCCAACTTTTTTACCACTCCCAGTCCCAATTGTGTTTTGATGCAGCATTGCACCCTTTGATGTTCATGGTTGTAGCCAAACAATCTTCGGGAGAATCCTGTATTTTCACACTGCTAATCAACCTCCACTCTCTTTTTTGAGAAAAACCCGAACTTTTCAATGAATCAAAACAAAAGGGCCTACAAAAAGAGTCTGGAGCCAAACTAAAAGAATAGGCTCCAATCAAACCCCACCCTCTCTCAAGTATCTTTTTTTAATACACGAGTATAACAGTTAAAATTAAAGAAAATATATGTAAAAGAACAGAGATACATCTTAAGGAATAGATGATGCCTGCTAAAGAAGCAGATACATTGGTCCAGCCTAAAATTTACCAATGCCTTGAAATTTTGTAAAGCAAGGATAAGGATAACATTACAGCGTTAAATGCAGGAAAAACCATCGCTCTGTTTAATGCAAACTGCTGTGATTATACATTCAGGTGACGCCATGGATGGCTACAGAGCATCTGGCTGAAGATATTTTACCTTTGGATTAGATTAACAAACAAAGCCCTAGAAGTTGTTGCCCAACTTAAAAATCTAATAATGTAGTTCTATCCATGCGAAGGGGGCAAACAAAGGGTGCTACCAGTTATAAGGGTTTGGTTTTACGTCCAGCTTTTGAGATTCGTTTAAGCACCTGGATCTCATTCTTCGATTCTCTGGAAAAGAAGCCCATAAAAGGGGTTATAAATCATAGCAGAATCTTGTTCATAGGAGACATCAACGAGGCAAAAGAGAGTACCTGCGGTGTAAATACACAATGACATAGAAAAGAGGTAGCAACATCAAAATCAGTATTGAAGATGCCATGTAAAAGATTCCTGGTTGCCTCTGCAGATATGAAATAATTCAATAAGAAAAGTAGAATGAGACTCAAATGAGTAAAGAGACAATTAATATGAAATAAATAGTTCCCTTTTTCCTTTCTTTCTTTAAAATAATTAAAAATTAAAAAAATAATAATAATCGAACGGTTTACCAGAGCATGGTTTCCCTAAACTTTCTTGACAAGCAGAAAATAAGCTTGACATATTTAATCCAAACTACTACATTAAAATTTAAAGGTTCACCTCCGCTCCTTTAGAAAATGGCTTTAGTTTTCCAGTGCAAGAATGAGCTCCACAAAATTGGTGAAGAAACAAATCTACAGAGTACCTCGGTCATCAATTTAAAGAATCAGAGCAACTCCATGAGGAACCTTTGAAAATAACAGAAAAAGGATAAGGGCTTGGTGGCGGGGGAGGGGAAGTAGCTTACCATGGAGACGGCTTGCTGATGGTCCCTCATTAATAGGAAAACAGCTATCAGCAAGACTCTGTTAAAGAACGTATAGAAATGAATGATGCAATGATGCAAAACATAAGGCGTGAAATTAGCAAGCAATTCGTGTACCACTAAGCAACCTCACATAAATGCTTGTTCCTAGCAGCAGCTGCAGGACTGCATTTAGATTTACGTGACTTCATATCCATCTTCATGTCACAATGTAATGCCCCACATAAATCAGCTAAGCACTTGCCGTGGCTCTGCATTTACTAATAGCATGGGTAAACAACATCAATCAAACTCAGAAGCAAGGTAAATAAGTAACACAAACAGACTTCATAAAAATGCACTGGAGTTACTTTGGGGCAATTAAGATCTCGACATAAGTATGGCCATCACTTATGCAAGGCCACTCTCTCTCGGATTATTATTTTCTACATGCATAAATGTAAAGTCTCATGGCCAAGTATCTCAGGATTTAGGAAGACGTAAGGTGAATATCTTGTAAGAAGAAAAGTAGAAGCGTGAATATAAAACCTAATACAAGAATTAGGGTACATATTTGATATTACACAATTGCGATGCAAATTTTATTGCATATTGTACAAGTGACAACTACAAGCTAAGAAGCATGGATACGGACACGAGACACAGATATGGTATGATACAGATACGGTGACACGTCATTTTCTAAAAATCTAGGAATACGGAAAGGGCACATTTATTAAAATAAATATTATTTTGTATTATATATCATTTTTAATACAAAAAGAAAATTCAAGGTCAGTAAATTTATGCATTCGTATGCTTTAAAAAATGAGTTTGATGCATTTTGTCCTTAAAGTTTATTATTTTGTCCTATATTACTATTTATGTCTTTTTCTTATGTTTAACAAGTGTTAGATACGGGTGTAACAAGTGTCGGATCCATATTCACTTATTACAACTAGTGTGTGACACACATTTATTGAGCTAACAAGCGTCTTATACGTGTTGTCTGACACGGACACGTTATCTAAAATAAAGTGTTCATGCTTCCTAGACCACAAGCATGCTGATTTGATGATATTCATAAGCTTGGTCGACGTCCATTGCAGGAGTGCTGTTAAAAAAAAAGGTTTAGAGCAACATGGAACATGCTTTATACCTCAAACCCAAGAGGAATATTACCAAGCGAGATGCTACTGGGTAGGGAAATCTCCTCGTCACTAAAAGCTTTCAGCCATATTGTAGAGAGGATGTTAGGACGTGCAAGATCAATGATGCAGGCTCCTTTTCGTGCAATCAATGCAATTGCAATGCCTTGATAGTTTGTGGAAAATCTGGCCAAACTCTCTAGCCAAGTTAATTTTGAAAAGGAAAGCACCTAAAATTACTATAGTATGTGTGACTTTCTTGGCTTTAGAGAAATTGGCATGTTTTTCAGGAGAGATGAATGGGTAAAGATGAGATTCTAGATAGCATGACTTTCCTGGCTTCTAGATGAGGCTACTTTGACTAAGCTTTCTTTCATAACTACTCAAATTTTTTGGCACAAGCCAATTATAACCTTTTTTGTAAATTTCTTGGGCTTCCTGGGATAATACTTCATTGGCTCATCCTTTCCTCTCTCTTTTTTTTCTTCCCCCCGCACTTCTCTGTTGTCATTTTTTCTGATCAGATAGCTCTTACATTGTTGCAATACGATCGTTCATATCAAGTTAAATAACACTCAAATACTGAGTAACAGACACTCACCCATTCATGTCATGAAAGCAGCACTTCTAATTTACAATTATTAGAGGAAGCAGAAAAGGTAGTAGAATTTCTAATTTACAAGTATTAGCAGAAGGAAGCAAACACATGTTAGTTAATAGTCTATTGCTACACTGCCTGCAATATAGCATGAGAACCAGGTAATTACAGATGATGCTACGACAAGCCTATGTGTTATGCAATGTCCAATTCCAAATAACAGCAAATGCTAAGACATGACCCATAAATGATAACCATGTTATATGATCACCTTATGGAATATATTATAATTATAAATTTTGATCATAACATAAAAGAAGAACATACGACATTCAGAAGATTGTGATGTCTGTTGTCAAAATGCTTATCAAGAAACTTTTCGGCACGAAAGCTCTTCCGACAGTATCCACACTGCCAATGATTTATATCCAGATGAATCTTGTGCTGCTCCTGATCTCTGAACAGATCATTGTTTGGATGAAGCCTACACTCAGTTGAAACCTGATAATTTTCCTTCTCTAAAAACGGCAGCAAATGCTAAAGTAGAAACAACAGAAAACATCAATCAGAATGTCTGTTTCAAATGGTAGAGTCCATAAGCTTTAACTAGCAAAGAAAGTTAAGTCCGTACCTCCTCAATAATATTCCAGGCTGTCTTACTTCTTTCTCTGGAACAGTGTACTTCATCAACATGCTCTTCAGCTTCCTTAAGAGGTCTACATAAACATAAATAAATAGATATTCCAACAGTGTCAAATAGTATGTTTGAAGCATAACTAAAGCAACAGCTTATTGCTTGCGTAGGATGAGAGACACATAAAAGATATCGCCTAAATAAGATGCATTTGTTAGTGAGAGAGAGTGGGGAGTAGGGAGAAGCATATAATAGTAAATAAAGAGAAGGTAGAATACATTACAACGCAACTCAAAATACAACATTGGGCAATGATATATCTTCTTTGGGATCATAGAGTCAATTCCAGTTGCAAATGAAATTGTTGAAGAAAGGAGAAAATCAAAGACAAGTTTATGAATTTTTAAAAATTGACTTGGAACAAGCATACATTTTGCCGATTGGGAGTTTCCAAAAGCAGTGATGAATAAAAAGGGATTTTAATGTAAATGGCTGAAATGGATGACGAGATGTGTTTCACACACAAAATTTTCAATATTTCTAAACGGTAAACCAAGTGGAAAAGCGGCAGCACTGGGGGCTATAACAAGATATGATGAATTTGACTGTTTCAATACGACTTACGAAGTTCTTATCTAAGGCTTGTTGTAATTATACTTTTCTATATTAATTCAAATTAGAGTGCATTTATATAAAAGCTCGAAATGGAAATAGGGGAGTATAATTTTTTATGTAACTTTTAAGGCACCTATCTCTGACCAAAAGGTCATGAGTTCGAACCCCCACCCCCATGCTGTATATGTATGTGTGTTATAACTATCTTCTTTGGTGGACTGATAAACAAATGGTACATCATAAAAAGTTAATCCCGTAACTTGTAGCAATTAATCAATACTCCACATAGCCAATTTTAGGTTTCAACTGAACCATAACTTATTTTCTCCAGTAAACTCTCAGGTTCAGAGCAACCAAATGTCAAGAAACTCAGAAGAAGAGAGAGAGAGAGAGAGAGAGAGAGAGACCACACGCAAGGATGGGAGAAAAGAGCTACCTTGAAGTTGCAGATTGCTCCACCTCCAGATCCTAAAACGAATGAAAAAGGTCAAGGTAAGAAGAGAAGACTTGGACAGATGAGCAGAGAAATTCGCAGCGCAAGCCAATATAAAGAGCAATAAGGGATTGTTATGGAGAAAACAGTGAAGTCTAAAGAGATGTATTAAACAACCAAACAGAATACATTCAGGGAATAACTGAGTCTGTAGGAAAAGCTGTTAACTCCATATATTTCAGTCACTAGCTCTCCCCCTCGCAAACCTTATTCAGGTTTTAAACATAATAAAGAAAGAAACTTTCCATTTTCACAGACATTACAATAGTAATCGCTCGAGGCTATTTCAAATCCAAAGGTCAATCCAGAATTAGCGACGGATTAGGGAAAAGAAAATTATTTGATTATGATAAGAAACAAAAGAATAAATCACAAAATCAACTGATTCTACCAAGATTCAGGAGCAGAAACAACGATGCGTGTGTTTAGGTATCTACATATGCATAATTAGTACCTGAGGAGTCTCTGAAGGAGGTAGAGCCGAAGCAAAATGAACTGATTGTAGAGAAAATGACATTAATATAAGAATTATGCTGCCTGCTCCTGCTGTTGCTTTCTTCATCGCTCTGGCCATTTCCAAAGGTTTTGGACTGCCTGGGAAACTTTACGCAACCCGGCTGCGACCCGGTTCGGTTGGGTGTTCGGAGTTCGAATTCCAATTTCCAGTCGCGAATAGAATAAGATCCTTCCCTATCGAATCACGGACGCGTGGCGTGGCGCCAAATTCTACCGTTTTTTGTTTAATAATTAATACGGAGCGGGAGCACTCGAAGATCCGAATTTCTATTTGTATTTCGGAAATTAAAAACAGTTTTTTGTTGAAAGGATTCAGAAAATTATTAATTTTATATCATAAGATACCTAAAATAAATAAAAAGTCATATAAAATCGTTTTTTTAGAATGAGAATTTAAATCTCTAACTTTAACCAATTGAATTTTATATAATTTAATATTTGATCGACATGAACCACTTATGTATCCAAAGATAGTCGAGAGACTTATAGATAAATATATAAAATATATATTATAAACATTATAAAAGTGGCACACTTTCAAATTTATCTCCTGTGTCACGTTATTTTTTCAATAGTGAAGTAGATAATCAACTTATTTTAAAATATCATGGATTAAAGTGCAATTTTCACATACCTTAAAATTTATAAGAGCATGATTAAATGTAGATAACTGCAACTCATTTCTTGGAGGACGGCAATTAGTTATAGTTAATTACAAATTTTAATAACTTTGCTTTTCTGGAATAGAAAAAAGTGTACTTTCTGCCATGGAAATATTCCAGCAATTGTTGATTAAACCAATCTTAATTTAACGACTTACAAAACATTCAGTTAATAAAATATCAACTTAAAAGGTACTCAAATTCATATTTCTATAAATGAACTCTAACAAACAAAAAATGAATCCAACTCTATAAATAAGCCTCTGAGATCGTGATTACCATTAACTAACAAAATAAATGTGTCTCCCTTTATCTACACACTCATCATTTGTAGCTATATAATATCTAGTTCCACCTAAGCTAACAGGATTTTTTTTAATTTCTGTTTGCTTATTTTTTCTTCTTGCCTCTCTTTCTTGAACTAGTTTCAGGTGCTTCTGCCTCTTCCGCCTTCTGCTCTGCCTCCAATATGGCAAGCTATATTCCAAGCAGTCAGTTAAGAGTTAGAACATGAACATTTTGAAAGTATGATACTGAAAATTACAATTCTAATTATGTAAAGCAAGTCAAACAGAGCTTACCTCATCAAGGATGGGTTTAAGCTCCCTGTACCGAGATTCAGCAAGATCGAAGCCATCCTTCCGAAGTTCCTGTATGATCGAGACATGAAGAAAATTAAATACTTTTCGGCCATACACGAGGATAAGAAAGGATCACAAAAATGATTTTAATCGAGTCTTGTTGATAAAATGTTTTCGGTCTCATCGTTTTGATAAAATGAATTCATGTTACTTTTTTCTTAAACTGCAAGAGGGGAATTTGGTATATAGATTGGAAATGGAACAGAAGAGCCATATCATTTCCTTTGTTCTTCTTCGAGATTGTATGCAATCGGGATAGAAAATTCACAACAGAGAGGAAATCCGCTCACCACTGCTATTGTTTGATCGAAGTGGTAATAACAGTTATGAATCACTGCCCACCAGAGAAGAAAAGGTAGAATCAATTTATTTAGATGAGAAAGAAATTACATACTTTTCCAGTATGTTGTGTATGCTCGTGTGCAGCCATTTGCCAGTAGAGATTTGTACGCTTATAGAAGTCCCTCAGAGATTCCCCAGGCTATATCGAAAAATATAATCGAGATCAATCGATAAAGCAGTAAGACTAAGGAACTTAACAGAACATAGAATTTGTCAATTTAAAAACTAAATAATAGCTATGATAGCAATAGAAGGTAAAAATATAAGATATTAGTTCTATTTTAAAATATTAAATTAAAAGGCTGAAGATTTCAAGTAAAACATCATAGTTGAAGAACAACGTTATAGATTATGAAAGCTACCATTGGAGTTCTTTGTGAATCTGAAAGGCCAAGGTTAGCTCTAATTTGTTCAATCCTAGCTCGCTTCTCCTTCCTACGAAGATTCCTGCCCTCACCCTTAATCAAAGCTACAGCATCTCCTACTCGACGATCATCCCCAGCCTACAAAAAGAAACAAGACAAATGAAAAGTAGTCGTGGTCACAGAATTGTATCATTTGGTTCCATTTCACATGCTTAGGTGGCAGCTTCACTTTATTCTTGGAAAAGCAGTTATTTCAATTTAGAACACGAAGACAGCGCAATATCTCATGCAAAAGAAGGGGGAAACGTAAGCATAAAACAAAATAACAGAGTAATTGGATTAAAAAGATGATGAAGAGGTGGGAGAAACAAGGGAAATTTTTTATTCGCAACCAGAAACTTGTAACCAGTATAATCACATCTATAGTCCAACAAATAAGGAATAAAGGATGAACTGCACCTCCAAATCGTCCTCGTCACCATCATCATCATCACTTTCATTGCTTCCTTCAGAATTGTCATCATCCTCACTGTCATCTTCATCTTCTTCCTCATCTTCATCCTCTGAGGCTTCCACCCATTCAGATTCTGTGGCCTTCATCACAAAGGGCAAAGTAAGAAAAATTAAAGTAAAGAGTTTTAGTTTTAGGTGCTTTGCAACAGCAAGCATGTCAAAATATATATATATATATATATATATGGGGCTTTCAAAAATGAAACAGATGAGTTCCAGATATTACGAGAATTAAGGCTTCCAAGTTGAAAAAGAATAGTCACGAGTAGCAAAGCAAAAGATCTTTTGGTGATTAACACTTTACCTAGCAATCTACAAGTCACTGATAAAACAGAGAAAAAGAGGTTTCCAATTTTTGTCTGTAAAGTAAATAGCATACCGGTATAATGCACTTCCATTCGTCGAGTTTACTGAGATTGAGAGCATACAGGTCATCAAGGGTGATTTCCCGATCTTTGATTTCCATCATACCCCCATATATGTACAGCGTATCTCTTCCAACAACCATGCAGGAGTTAATACGTCCACAGGGCTTAATCACCTATAAATTGCAATATTTTATTATCTAAAAGTTCTAGTACAATTTTAATACACAGAAAAATAATTATTGAACTCCAGCAAAACAGACCTCTGGCATAACAATATTTTGGTTTGAACCAGATTCTTGGAGTTTTTTACCAGCATTCGTTTCCAATCCGCCATTCTTAATAGACACAGATGAAGATATGTGTTGAGATATTTCATCAATGTCGGTTTCCATGTTG
Source organism: Momordica charantia (assembly GCF_001995035.1). The sequence continues at coordinate 542,756 of NW_019104494.1, read as the reverse complement.
CATGCTTCTTCTAGGACTGAGCTTTCTATTTTACCAACTTCAACAACCTCCTCTAGTTCATTCATATGGTCATCAGACTCAACCTCGATGTTCTTTTGTTCAGAGATCTTTTTTATCTGCAAAGAAATATAACCATCAACATCATATTGTATTAACGTACAGTTTCAATGAACAGAAATTTTTTAGAAAGTCTGAATATTTTAAAAGAAAGCAATTTTCCATTAAAAGATTAGAATAGCTAGCTAGAAATTTATCAAGGGATTACCTTTGCCTTCGTTGACTTTTCTTTCCTTAACTCTAGGGGATACCTACCCGCAAGGAAAGACACCAACTAAGTAGCAGAATAATGATTTTACACCTTTTGTATATACCAATGATACAAACTCAAACTTCACTTGCAGCAAGACGGGGGACCTCATGAAATGGGCTAGACATGACATAATAATTTGTTGTACTTACCAGCGATTATTGTCTAATTGAAATGCATAGAGTTCGTTCAAGAATAGACTCATCATTGCATCACCTGCATATGACCAAGAACACATAAATGCGCTAAATTTTATTATTTTGATATGAAAATCCTCCAATTCCCATGGTCAAAAAATTTGTCTTTAAAAGCTCCGACAATCATTTGGAATATTTTCTATGAGTATCAATTATTCCATTGAAGAGCACTGAAATGCATACTTCACAAAAGAATCTTATGGGTACTAGTTCCCACAAGGAACTCAATTACCAATTAGAGATTATTCGCACAAGTCTGACAAGTTAAAATTTCTAACTGACACATGGCATGAAGACAAATAAAAATATATATATAATATAAAACATGATTCTCCCAGATGTTCGTGGTCGTAAAGGGCCTGAATTAGTAGTGACCTCTTAATCTCAATCTCTTGGCTTCTTGTATCAAGGTAAGAGACCTACTTTATATCAGTCTTCTATTCTTAACTTAGCCATCTACCTGTGGTATTTTATCTGTAAATATTATGCTCTTCTTGACAGGCTTCTTTTTTTCCTCATAGGTATTTTATTTTTGTAGTCACTAGTTAAGGTGTATTTGTTTAACTTTAAGAAAGCAGAGGATGTGCGATAGTAGATCCCATTCGTGGCAGTTTAAGTACTCGCCTTCAACTTCCATGTCCACCACTCCCCCAAATAGCAAGGCTCGCCTCTTATGAACACACATGGAGAACCCTGCACGAGGCCCAGGTGGCATCCCACCTTTCTTGACCTATTAAAAGTAAATACAAATAATTGAAACAGAGCAAATTAGTACTAGAAATACAATCCGAAAGAGAGATACACAAAAAAGAGCAATTAGCTACTCGATTTTTTAATACTTTCTCCCAACAGATATCACGTATTTGCCAGTTTATAAAATCTTGATCACTATCAATATCAGAGGTAGAGCCCAAGTCTTATTCAATATTAGTTGTGATGGCTTCTTAGGAAAATTGGAAAAAGAAATAGAAAGGACGTGATGAAATTTTGTGCAATGTAATTCATATTATGACTTCTATATAAACTTTTCAATTATTTTTGAGAGATATATTTTACTCAATGAGTTCCATCTCCACTCTTAATGAATTCTAGTTTCTTATGAAAAAATATGTGTTGTATTTTACTCAGTTTGAAAGTTTCTAAGAATCTCCCTATATGATGGTTGCCGATGGTATTTTTGAGAGATTTCCAATCGTTAAGGTAGTCCCCGGTATATACATGGGCTATAATTGCTTCTTCATTACAAAGAAGAGCAGAACCCAATGTCTGGACAAGTAAAACTTGAAATCAAATCATGATTCACAAGGCCTGAGTATACAACCTTATTCCATTGCCAAGTCCTCGGATCAAGGGACCACATGTCTGCATGCACAACTCCTCTTTCTGAAGAGCTCTTATCAGATTGAATTTCTTTAAAATAGCCACCATACAAGAAAACCTGTAATTTGAATGAACATTGAAGACAGTAAAGCAGAGAACTTGTCTCTATAATGCTATACATCAAAAAAAAAATCCATTGATGAAAGATGTCAATCCATTGGTTAACTGCTTCTTGATCAACTAACCTCATCTTGGTGAACAAAAAATTGAAAGCCACTTCGAGGACTAGGCCACATTGCACCAGGACCAGGCTTTATTTCTTGCCACTAATAGAACATTTTGTTAGTACTCATAACTAAATCATGTCAAGAGAATAGTCAGATGATGCTATCATGTAGAGGGAAGGAAAATTTTGGTAAAAAAAAAAGTTTCACACCTTATACTGATCCAGGTCAAATACATACATATCATTATAATATCTGCAAAAGAATATACGAGAAAAGCTTCAGTGAGCAGATTGAAACCAAGACTTGTAAATGGGAAATAGCCAAAGCATATAAATCTGAAATATTGTCACATTTGCTTTTCAAAAATTGATAGAAATTACATGTACCCATTTGGAAAAAGGCAGAAAGGTAGCTCACATAAGATAAGTTTGATCTAATTAGGAATACAAAATTGAACAATAGTTCATAGTATACCTTCAATCTGGAAACCAACATACAGACACGCACACACACAGTACAGAAGCTTTTCTTAAGAGATAATTCATATGAGTTAATTAATTATAGAACCCACCAACCTCACTTCTCTTAAAGTGTCATAGAAGCCACCAAAAACAATAATTTTGTGCTTGTATAAGACCTGAAACGCAATCAAGGGAAGTGTTACAAAAAATGAAAGGAGATGACCTCACCAGATACTTATGAAGCATAGCATCCAAAAATTACCATCCGATGACCAGAGCGTGGACTAGGACAACCTTTTAAATTTATTTGTTCCCACTGATTTGTTTTCAGGTCCAACATCCAGAAATCCTATATGTTTGTATTTAGCACAAAATTAAAGGACAGAGTGTAATAAGCCAACACATTGCTTATAAGTTAATAATAATAACAAGCATGCACTTGCAAAGAGAAAAAAATGGAAATGAAAATTCCACCTTGTAGTGGTGAAACCTCTCTTGGTTTGGAGATGTAAACTCTCCACCTGATGACCAAAAAAGAAAAGAAGTTAGCATAGTGATGCTAAATACTAGAGCTTATTTGCATTCGACCAAATTTCTTCACTAACCAAAAATATAGAGGTAATTCTTCCAAGCAACAGCTTGATGAGCACTACGAGGAGGGGGACTATTGGGACTTGAAATTAGTTTCCACTCTAGTTTCTCAACATCATATCGGTAAAGATCACCATAGACAAATGTCTGTGCCAACTCAAGTTAATGAACTGCAGATGTAAGACCGGAATTAACTACTTCAAGTAAGACGTGCAGTCACACGGTAGATTATCCTAAACTTACCTTGGTACCATTGTAGAATTCACCCCCATAGAGGATCAACTCCGTTTCTTTCAGTGGATTGATGGTCAGCTACACAATTTTTCAGATGAATTATATATACTGATTTCACCATCATCATGAAATAGAACGGTTAGAAATTAACATGACAGTCCATATGTAAGGGATTTACCGAACAATTGGACCGAGGAGATGGCGCAGGGACATTTTCCTCAACATGAACTTCCTTTTTCTTCGCTTCCTCCTTTTGTATACTCAGCTGCAAAAGTTCAAATGAGCAAAAATAAAACTCGCTTACCGATCTTTTATCATTTAAAGCAGAGCATGCCAAGTTTTTCATGCACGCATACCCATAGAAAGTGTTAGTTGGAAGATGCGTAACCCCCAAATGTACCCCCTTCTATAATACCCATTCCCTTTTCTCTCTTTCTTTGTTGCTCAAACATCTTTGATGTAGTTATTCAAAATCCTCAAATTATCTCTTGAAGGAACGGAAAATATAGTAAACGAACAAAAATAAGGAAGGAAAGAGAACTCCATTCGCATATATAATTCGTAGTTTTACAACCAGTACAAGTAACAAAAGAAGCATGTCCTGATTATCAAAAATGTAAACAGAGATGCTTTCGAACAAAAGGCTGAAGCATTGGTACATAAGTATTGATCTGCTCCTGTTTGTACTCGGTTACAGAAAACAAATTCAAAGTCTCAGAGAATGAAGGAACATACAAGAATTGCGTCAATATCATCCTCGGGAGAAATCTTCTTGTTCTCCCTTCGAGCTTTCTTTTCCTCGGCTTTCGCGGTTTTCCTCTCAGTCTTTTCTTTTCCTTTTCCCGGTTTCTTCGTCTTCTTCCCCATCAGATTTGCAGCTCTGTGCTTGCCCCTCAGCTACGAATGCAAGTTACAGTGGAAGCAAGCGAAGAGCTTCAAAGCAGGAGTCGTGGAAGGGAACTTTGATGCGGCGCCTTCCCTCCTTACAAACCAAAGTTTCGTTGATTAATTGAATTCTTCGCTCTCAGTATATACGGTGTCGTTGTATGGTAACCCGACATTTACTCTGGTGTCTGATGTGTGAATAGGGATCAAACGCACCGTTTTATACACGTTTTTTTCTTCTTTTTTTTTTCTAAAAAATTACTATCCATCCTCGTTTTGACATGTACTATCTGCTACAGTAGTTTGTTAATTGTTTCCGATCTTTCTTGATTTGAATTAAGGATTCCAATATTTTAAGATCGTGTCTGAATAATATATAGTAAATACGATTAAATAATATAAAGTGATTGAGTTTGTTGTGGTTCCTTATATTTTTTTTCCTTGTTTATACATTTTCACTTATTCATTACAAATCACATATTATTGAAATCTCAAAAGGAACGCACGCAGAGACTTTACAGAGCTACAGATTTTGCAATTAGAGTCTAAAATTAAAAAATAATAGTAATAAAAGGATGAGTTTAATTTACAACTGGAAATTCATATTTCCAACTATTGGGCATTTTTTTAACTGTCAAGAAAAAACCTATTGGGCTTTTCTTTGTGGGTGTATTTTTCATGCGAATTCTAAGCGGCCCATGATAGTTTGCAACGTGATAAGCCCATATGATCCTCGAGCGTGGGCCTCAGCTGTTTGGACCCAACTGCATTCAGACATCTATCAAAATCGGTTACAATTTTCAAAGCCGGTCGTAATTGGCATATATCTCCTAATCAAAAGATTGTGAGTTCGATCTCCCACCCACACGTATTGTACTAAAAAAATATACAAAAGTATTCTGATCTGCTTCCTATTAATTACAAACATATATTTCGTAAAAAATGTATAGTATCGTTATAGCGTTTTTGTTTTCTGTTTGTAGCTTTTCACTTTACTAATTATATGGTGAAATCGTGAAAATTGAATAGTGTTTATGCATAAAATTGAATGGGGTTCGACCTGGTCAAGGTCGGACACATAAACTAATTGATTCACCTTGCTAGGGAATGACCTACAAAAGAGAGGCAAACACTCTAATGTTCAAGTCAGTAACCGCTTGAACTTAATAGCAATTTCAATATATAATGTGATACTTGTATGCAGAAGTGGTGCCTTTTATTTATAGGTTGGGGATCCGACATGCAGTTATTAGTATCAAATATCATGTCAGATATGTCTCAAACTACGTGTCGGATCTAGATGCTGGTCGCGCCACATAATAGTTCTCATAGTAAATATTTGGCTAAGTATGCCACCTCGGACAGGTGCAAGGCGACCTAGATTCAGATGCGTCCATGTGATCGTCTTCTCCATGTGACCTTCTAATTATCATCCTAAATAAACATAGTGTAAAATCATTATGCTTATCTAAGTTGAAGGTAAAATTTAACGAAATTAGACATTTATACAAATTACCAAGTTTACAAGGAAAAGATGAAAATTTTTCGTCATCCCAAATATAATTCAATTGGTTAAAACATATATGATTGACTAGATAGTTGTAAGTTAAAATCATCGTATAGTTGAACTAAACAAATATTTTTCCACACTTTATAGTCATACATATAATCATGTAAATTAAGTTTGTTTTAAAATTTGATTATCCGAGAACGGTGAAAATATATAACTCATTTAGATGGGATAAAAAGAAATAAATAAATAATGCTGATTGTCCAGGTGGGTGACGCGTGCGAGAGGGATGGCATTGAATTATGTTTAGGTACACTGTGATTTAAAATTGGCGCTAAAAAGCTGAATAAACTGAAATGGAATATGGAATCAGCTCAGCAGAACATAAATTAGTTAATAATTAATTCATAGATTTTGCATATATTTCTCGGGCCCTGTGTGAACTTTAGTTATCTGGAAAACAAAATAATACCTTTATCTTTAAGATATTTCTTAAAGTATGATCTTTTTGTAAATTACATTGCAATTACTATATATTGTAAATGTGTGCAATCCAAATCCAGCCCCCAGAAAAAAGCTAAACCAACCAATTGAGTTAATCCGGTTGGTTTGGAAATTTAACTGTATTTTTTAGTTAGATTCCATTTCATAAAGTAAGAAATCAAAATATAGTCCATCAGATTTGATTTGGATAAACCTTTTCAATTTCAATTTCTATTTGTCAAGTAATTATTGATTTTATTAGGTTTGGACATTGATCTTACTTTGTTCTATCTATAATAAAAAATAGTAAGACATGCGTGCAATGTACGGTTTTATTATAAAGTATATAAAAACATACAAATTTATTTGTTTATGCCATTAACTATTTGTTTAAAAATTGTAACGTGTATATATATGTGTTGGAGGTAGAATTTAAACTTACACGTGTAAGGAGATGGATGGATCTAGAACATGACACGTGGCTTATAAATCGTGTTGAAGATTGTCCAAGTAGCTCCACCTCGGCTCATCATATGTGCCGAGCCAATTATCTTTGGTGGCTGTGTCGAACAAGTCTGCTCATAATCTTGTTCCCATATTACTGGTTGAATCGATTGACTTACCTCAACTCGATCCTGCCTCAGACACACTCCACGACAGTACGCTGTATTTCACAGCAACCTTAAAGAGCCATTGAGTTCTTGTCGATAATAATTTCGAGGATTTTGCCTATAAATATAACAATTCCACTCCATTTTGATGTACGCGAACGTTCGATTCTCTATCGAGTTGATTTGGACATTCACTGACTTTGGCATCGGAATGCTCACTCTATTTTGCAGGTCTTCAACGCAGCATTCGAAGTTCACTGTCTAGCTCGTCCTAGTCGATCCGACATTTGCGGAGTTGATCGTTTTTCTGATCCAACAATATATATTAAATTAAAAATTGTTAAATGTTTAGTGAAGTCATATACATGGAGAAACAAAATGTACATCCCGTCTAAAAATGTTACCATTTTTCACCTTTTGTTTATAATTTTATTAATAAATTTAAGTATCTGACAACTATTTAACATATTGTTTCTTATTCTTTTATAAACATTTACAATAATATACAAATTTAGAAACAAAAAAAATATTTTTGTTTATTGTTATAATTTATAATTTATTTCAAGATAAATAAATATGTTATCTTATCATTAGGGGTATGCAATTTTATTTTTTTCTTTATCATAAAAAAGAAACACAACAATAAATGGTAGCATAAGGAAACTGATCGACCTCTTTCGCTTCTTGGCTTGTGCAAGGGACAATAAAGGATCTCAATCAAAGTGTAGTCCACATGGCATCCATTTTGTATCGTTGACAAGTTAGTTTCCTCTTTAAAAAAATGGTAACATTACTAAACCAGATTTCGTTTCAAATAATGATGTTTAAAATATTATTTTTTATTTTTTTAGTACAACGTGTGAAAGTAGATAGTTTAACTCATAATATCTTAATTGAAGATATATGCCAACAAACACGGAATTAAACTCGTTTTGACTATATTTTAAAATTGTTAATCGTTACACTGTTAATCATACAAAATAATTTATTACTAAAAAGAAGATTAAAAAAATGCTTTACTTCTATGCGACTGCTAAAAAGTTTCATAGTCAGTAGGCTGCCCGCTGCTAACGGTTTATATTAATGGAGCGTGCATTTGCAGTGACACGTCTTTTAAAAAACAAAATTGTTACTTTTGGAATTAAATTTAATATTTCAGTTTCTTTTTGTGTGTATATCCCTATTTATTTATTCATTGCACAAACAATCCCAGAGTTTGTACTAAATTTTAAATGTTTGTGGTAGATAATTTTTATGCAGTAATTTTTATTTCTTAAATGAGCGAGCTTCTTCAAATTTTTATTCTAAATCAATACAACTGTTTAGAGAACAAATAAAATAGAAACAAAACTTGTACTTCTAAAAAATATATTTAGAACTTAATCGGGTTGATTCGATTTCTTTTTTTATTTTTTTGAATTATGATATTCACTTACAATTTATATTGGGTATCTTTTGATACTTTTTTTAGCCAAATTTCATAAACACTAAAATTGTTAGTTTAAAAAACTCAGGTTAGATTTTGAAAATGGATTTAAAAAGTAGACAGAAAAACAAATAAATGCTTAAAAAATAGAAAAGCAAAAGCAGCAAAATAATCATAAAAGTGGGAGATAAAAATAATTAACTGGTGTATTATTCCTTTTTTTTTTAATGTTATCCAATATCAACAAATAAAAAGGTATGAAATTCGAACGAAATATATTAATTGGGCAAAATTGAAACTAATATTAAGCTTCACAGCCGGACTTAAAATTATAAATTAATATATAGAAAAAATCCATGAAGAAGGTGGAAACACACCAACCTTATATTATAAATTAGAATAAGCCGCATATCTTGACACCCACCGCAATATTCGTTTTGGATTTAATAAAGATTATGATATGTTTAGGATTTTAAATATGGTCCAGATATTGTGATTTTCAATATCCAATCTCGGCGTTCGGTATATTCCAAATATTTCTTTTTTCTTCGTCTTCAGGGGATTTACAGGATCCGATTTAGTAGCATGCTTGCCGGTGGCCAATTTCTATTTTTTCTCTTCGTCCACTATATATTTTAAAACGAATAAATCAGTCACGTTGATTACGTGGATACAGTTCCGCGTTTAGTAGAAAATTGGTAAAAAAAAAAAAAAAAATCATCATGTATAAGAATTGAAGTTTAAAACGCATATTTCACTTTTATATTTATATATATATATATATTTACCAACACTTTCGTAGTCAATGTCACATGGGCTGTATAAATTAAGGGCATTTCCCTGCAATCCCATGTAAATTAAATAGTCCAAAGAAAAAAAAATTAGAGAGACTTTTGCAGGTCATTTGATTAAAACGTATCTCAACATAGACAAATCAAACACTATATATGTTGTTAAAATTTATTGGTAACATCATATTGATGCTTTTAACCTACATAAATCCATAAATATGGATATTGTATTAGGAACAATAAGCAAACATTCAATTTGAGGTATGTTAAAGATGACACATCATGATTCATACGCTTTTGGGAAAAAATCATAAAATTTAGACTCAAAACTGGTCGAATTCAAATACAATGCTCAATGGATAAAACACAATTCCGAAATCCCGTGATTGGTAGCCTGATAACATTCCTTAATGCCAATGTGCCCGAGTTTATATAAACTCAGTCAAAAGTCAACTTTCAAAATTGTTTAAATCGTTGCCATCTATATAAATGAAATACAGTTAGTGGGAGTAATAGTATAACCAAACCAAGCCACTAAAATTTGTAACGCCATTTTTATAATTAAAGAAAAGCGTGTCATCACAATCATTACACCCCTGCTTCAAAACCAAACACTTTTGTGCACTTTTTTCATTTCCAAAGAAACCATCTCTCTTGCTTACAATTCCCCATTTTTCTAAATTTTCGTACCAATTCCCGCGTTACCCTGCCTCTAATCTTTCCAGATTCCTATATAAATCTTCCCACCCCACACGCCCACTCATCGACCAGAGAGAAACCGATATGGGCGGCGGCGGAGGAGACGACGGCGGAATTCGAAATTCATGGCTCAAAATGGAGAGATATTTGAACAAGGCAATCGCACGCAGCGTGGTGGGCAAATATTTCAAACTCGAAGCAAGAAACAGCTGCTTCACCAAGGAACTACGCGCCGGTTTAGCCACTTTTCTTACAATGGCTTATATTATCACCGTTAACGCCAATATCATCGCCGACTCCGGCGGCACGTGCTCCATCGCCGACTGCTCGGCTCC
>NW_019104494.1:506981-518599 GCF_001995035.1 Momordica charantia | reverse complement strand
TATATTCTCTGTCTCTTATCTAGAAAAATATTTTACTACTGTTTGCTGAGGCTATTGGTTTAACTGTTAATTAACTTTTAATTGCTTATTTCCAGAGGGACAACATAAGAAATCAACGAGAGCATGTGGTTCTCATGGTAGCAAATGCTCAATCTCGCCTTGGCATACCTGTTTATGCTGATCCAGTGAGTAGTTTCAATAATCTAAACTTTGTCAAACTTTCTGCATCAACTATCCAATACTGCCTTAAGTTTTGTTTCTAGGACGTTGGTTGATGATTCACTGCACGAAGCCATGCGGGTGAACTATTCTTTCGCCTTTTACACAATATTTCCTTTTGATATAAAAGCTTCATAAAATTTAGGATGGCAAATGGAATTTCCACTTGGTACAAGTTTTTTGGGGAATAGAAAGTATCGTTTCTTTCTACATGCATGGCACAGGTTTATTTTATTTTATTTTTATTATTTATTTATTTATTTATAATGTGATTTTTTAGAATAGGTGTTATCATATGTCATAGGAAAAAAAGTATCTTCTGGTCTGTTGGCTTCGGTGCGTTTCTATGAATTTCGTGTCCCCCAGTCTGCCCACATATGTGACAGGAACGACCTTTTTGGATAATTAGGGTTATTAATAGAATAGTAAGGGTTTTAGTAATTAGGTATGGAAGTTGTCAAAGAGAGTTGTAATAAATAGAGTGAGGGGGAAGGTTTTGATGTTCTAGTGTGGTCTCCTTGATTCTTAAAGGCTTGTATGGCTGAAGAGGAAGATTTTATGCCAAGTTTCCTAAATTTTTAGGTAGTTGGTTCTTTGCAAGAAGAAGACTAGTTCTGAAAGTAGCACTTATGATTTTTGTCATTATTCTTTCTACTTCTTTTGTTTTGTTGTTTTTCTCTCTCCCTTTGAGAGATTGTATCATTTGAACAATTTTTTTCCTTTTCATTAATCAATGAGATGTTCGTATCTTGTCAAAAAAAGAAAAAAGAAAAAAATAGAGTGAGGGGGAAGGGAGGAAAGTAGACACTTGGTATGATTTAGGCTTGAGTGATCTCAAGAAGGAAGGGTCCAAGTACCTTGAATGACTCGTGGATTATTGTAATCCTTCCATCCCTTTTTCTTTCAATCTATTTTGCTATTTGGTTTTTATCAATATGCCTCTTGGAGCTTTTGATTAGTTGCAGTTAAGACAGGGTCTTCATGCCTTTGATGTTGGTTTGGGCTGTAATGGAAGTTAATCGCGTTTTCTTTTGGGCCATGAGTGAAATTTGTTCATGGATCAATTTTCTCCCTGATAGTGGTAAATTTGACGTTATAGGATACCAGTGAAATGAAAAATATGTTATGAGTTCTTCAAATTCTTCCCATTCTGTCATTTCTTCTACTTCTAATTATTTTTTTCATTCTTATTCATCTCAAATTCTTTCTCTGGCTTGGTCATGGATATCAACCATCTTCCAATGTGAAGGGTAGAGACGTAGAAAGGGTGGATTTACACAATAGAGGAAGGGAGTGGTCAAGGGGAGAGATACATAGGCTAACTTTCAACCAAAAAACCAGATTCAAACTATGTACTTGAAGGTGTAGATTCAAGCTAACCACAGGTAGATTCCCGATTGTTGTCCGACCTCCATTTGAGGAAGGGAGCCTAACTTGGTGTTTGTCCTCACATCTCAGTAAAACTTTATTTGGTTGAATTGTGTTTAAGGAGTATCAATACTCGTATTGTCCTAAAGAGTCTTGAGAATTTTGAACCGATCATCATTATTCTTTTTTTCCCGATGGATCATAATAGGCCTTTTCAGGTTTAAAGCATCTAAAGGGGTGATGTGGTCGACTGGTCGGTCTTCTTTATGATTGGTTCAGCAAGAGCAGGCACATTCATGCTAGTGAACAACATTTCTTTATATGATGGTTGGGCTTCATTAACATTTGGAGCGGAGTCAAAACGAAAGTTGGAGATCAGGGGTATAAAGGAGGACTAACCCTTCTTGCTTTCACTTTATGGGAACTAATCCTCTGTTTTTCCCACTGTTTTGAGTCCAGCTTTGTGATGTCCATTGGAAAAGTCTTTTTATTTGAAATCGTTTCTACCAATAGTATATGGTTGATGAAGCTGGGTTCTTTGAAGAATTTGTGGGCGAGAAGTAAACCTCTTCAAGTGTATTTTCGGTTACCTCTTTATGCAAGCCTAGAGTTTCTTCTGACTCTTTGCCTAAAGACTATTGTTCAAAGTTGTGGAAATCATGGATTCCAAAGAGAGTCAATGTTCTTTCATGGATTCTTCTCAATGGAAAGGTTAATTCGGCGGAAGTTTTTCAAAAGAATCTTCCCAACATGCTTCTACAACCAGTTTGGAATAACTGTTCAAGCATTTGGTGTTTATATATCCAAGATTGCCTCCAAAAGTGATTATTCTTTGGGTTAATGGTTTTAAACCTCTTATATCTGAATTATGGTTTGAGAGAAATCAAAGGATTTTTTTGAAGGAAGAAGAAGATCTCCGGTGGAAAGTTTTAATCTCGCCAAGCTCAAAGCTTCTAATTGGTGTGCTATTTCCATTTTATATGCAAATTATCTCGGCATCTATATCTCCTTAGTTATCTTTTGTTTACCAGTTTGGTTGTATCCCTCTTCATTTTTGTTCTCTCCCCCTTATTTTGTTATTTTCACTATTTCACTCATTTGGGAGTTCGTATCTTTGAAGGCTGTTTCTTTTCATTCATCAATGAAAAGTTCGTTTCTTGTTTAAAAAAAAGTAAAGAGGGTCATGAAACATCCAGTAACTGGAGAACTCCAACGTATGGAGAAAGAGAATGGGGTATCCTTAATGAATTCAGTCTCAACTTCCTCTGAACATGTTATTGACTTCAGTCCTGAAGGGTTTCATTTCAATGATGATGAAGCAGTGTTTATAGTTCCTCGCCGTTGCGGGGGAGGATGGTAAGGTTAAGCTCCAGGTGGAGAAGGGGATTCATGTTGAAGCTGTTGGTTGAGAGGAAGGTAGAGGTCAATTTTGAGAGTGATGCAAGATAAGATGGGTTTGAGAGGAGATCCGTAGAATCTTCCTACAATGGAATTCCTTGTCAACTGCTCATACCTTCAAATAATGCATTATTATGCATCGGAGAGTGACTTCTGACTTGAGTTTATGCACCTCCATCAGGTCTTGGTGGTGGAACGAATGGGGGACCTAAATAAGCCATAGAGGAGTTGTAGTGGCTGCAAACCCAAGTGGCCACAGTATTGGGAAAGGAAAAAGAGAGGAAACTTGATCCGAAGCCAAACGAGATGAAAGAGGGGTGACCTTATTTTCTTTTATTCTGTTTGGCTTTCTTTTTTTTATTTTTTTCTGCTACGAACATATAAAATTAATGTGCATACAAATGTATACATATTTGATTTGGAACTATTTGGAGCTTCTGCAGAAAATAGATGAGAAAGCAATCAACCAGGTTTTCTTGAAGGTGCTTGACAATTACATCAAATGGTGTAAATACTTGCGTATACGCCTTGCATGGAATAGGTGATTGCTGCAACTCTTTTTCTTTTCCTCTTAAAATGTTTAGTTTGTTTTTTCTACTGAGCATCTATATTTTCATTCTATTCAAACAGCTTAGAGGCTATTAACAGGGACAGGAAGCTTTTCCTTGTTTCATTGTACTTGCTTATATGGGGTGAAGCTGCAAATGTCCGCTTCCTTCCTGAATGCATTTGCTATTTGTTCCACCATGTAAGTTTTAAATACCTCTTTGATATTTCCAGACTCATGGTTGAATGAAACTAATTTCCAACTTCAATGATTTCACTTGGACACAAGTTTTACTGTTAAACTCAAAACCTTTACTGTCTAACTAGATTCTAGAAGGAGTTCGATCGAAGGATTTATGTGACATTGTTACTATCATCTTTTGTTTTACTAATTAGGGAGCTTTGTTGTGATCTCAGTGGGAGGTGGGAGGGGGGAGGGTGGGAGATTCCTTTGTAGGATCGAATGACAACGCTATAAGGGGTGAATAGGATTGCCTACCACTTTTTCAAAATTAAAAATAAATTCAAGAGTAACAAGCAATTATGCAATCAACAAACGAAGATTAACAAGAAAAAATATTGAACAAAATATTTAAGAAAACCTATATGCAATCTAGCAAAATAATTCAAAGTAGATAAATACTGAATTTAAAAAGGAGAAGAGAAGAGAATGGGTGACACCGAGAATTTTTACAGTGGTTCGGAAATTCCTACTCCACTCTTCAAGACTAATTTTTGGATATTTTACTGCAACGACCCTCTTATGGGTGAGAACCAAACGATCGACCCTCTTTTTATCCTAGGCTAAAGAGAAACCCACGATTCTTTTTACTGGTTCAGGATCCAACCAATTGTGTTTTCTCACAACCCAAGGTGTACTCACACCTTAATACAAAACCCAATTTGAAAATAAAGAATGCAAAAATACAAGTGGATTACACAAAATTTTGCATCAAAGTAAGGGCTAAAAAGCCACTTTAATGTATCTCTCACAAAAAAATGAACAAGTTATGTGTAGGAGTGAATGAAGATTTTGCAAAAAAATTGAGAGAAGAATTTGAAGAGAGAAATTTTGCTTCGATAATTGGTGTGGGGAATGGTGAAATTTGGTGGCTTTAAATAGATTTTCGAGGATGAAAATTTAGCCATTGAATTTAGGGCAAAAAAGGATTAACGGTGTCGATTAAGGTGAATGATAAGGTAAAAGAATAAAAAAAATTTATGGAGATTTATAGAAATTTGTGGAGATCAAGAAATTATGGAGATTGAGAGTGATTGAGGAGATTGAGAGAAATTTGTGGAAATGGATTCGTGGAGATTGAAAGCGCCACATGTCGTCTTTTCATTTGTTCAATTTTTGGATGCCACGTCAGGATAAGTATGTTCTCTTGATGCCACATGTCAACATCTGAGTGATCCACCTGTCCATGTCACCCGCCACGTAGGATTAGTCCACTTGACTTGTTTTGACCATAATTTTTTATTTTGAACTCCGATTTGAGTGATTCAAAAGACGTTGCATTTGTCTTTTCGAGCTTTACGCTACAGACACTTTAAAACACTCAAATTGTTAGTTTATACTTGGTTTGTGATCATCAAAATATTTGGTTTGATTGAAGCCATAAAACTAACATCCTTATCAATTCTTTTCTTTCAAATTGTTAAATTACTACTAAATCAAAAAGCTTAAAGCTGATGGTTGCGGTAAATTAATTATTTATTCACATTCTAATACTCCCCCTCACTTTTGGATTTGAAAATTTTCATAATGCCCAACAAGTGGTAAATGATAAGGAGAATTAAATGGGGAAGAAATAACATTACACGAGTTCGAACATAGGATCTCCTGCCTTATTACCATGTTAAATCACTGCTAAACACGAAAGTGTTTAAGTTGATAGGTTATGATAAATTTAATTATTTATTCAAATTCTAACACCAAAGCCCGAAGTTAAAGATTTTCTTTTTTGAGCGAGAAATGAACTTCTCATTGATAAAATGAAAAGATAAAAACTACCAAAGGAGTGAAAGAGAGAGGAAAAAAAAACAGAAAATTAATGATGGTGAATAAAAGCCTCCCAATTCTGACATATGTGACTCGTATAATGTTATTTCTTTTTGGGCAGATGTTCAATTTTACAATTCTGCTTTGCAGCTAACAATGGTACTTTTTGGGTATCAATATTAATTCCACATAAAGATGATTTGAGTAAAAATAAAACAAAAATTATATTTTCTTTTTGAGTTAAAAGTCTCGTAAAAAAAGAAGAGAAAAAACAAAACTCGGTGAGAAAAGTCACATGTATTTTACTTTGACTTTGATTTATTCTTCTATAGATCTCTTGTGGAACAAAGTGATATGTTTGGTTTTACTTCGATGGAACCTTACAATTCTGATTGTTTATGCTGAGTTTGGGTGTTGGAGATGAAGTAAGAGGATGAAAATCCTTTTTGAATTCTTAATAAAAGTGTGGTTTCTCATTATAAAAGAAGAATGCAATGCCTTTTTGAGAGTTTCATCACATTATCATATGGTGCATGTGGGAAATGGGAATACTAAGGAGGATGTTAGGAATGCTACTCGGGTAGTTAGAAATATTATTGAGGTATTAGGGCAAATTAGTAATAACCCAAGGAGCTTGTTAGTAGGAATTGATTATAAATAGAGTACAGCTCACTGTTTGGCATATTTATGGATATCTATATTAAAGAAATTTTTGAATATTCCTTTAACCTTGATTCTTTTTGATGTGATGTCTTGTTCCTTAGTTTGATCTTTCTTCGTGCTCTTAACAGCAAGCAACTTCCATATACAAGCTGGGAATATTCTTGGTTACAAATCATAGATGAAATGCTTACTGCCTTATCTTGATTTATGATTAATCACATTATAAATTTGGTTATAGATGGCAAAAGAATTGGATGCTATTCTCGATCATGGAGAAGCAGATCGTGCTGGTAGCTGTAAGTTGGAAGATGGTTCTGCGTCTTTCCTCCAACAAATCATTTGTCCTATATATCATACACTTGTGGCTGTAAGTGGATCACTCTTTTACTAGTGCTGCAATGTCAACATGGCACATATGAAATGGAACATTTGTAAGAAAAGACATTTCTTAATAAAAACATCATTTTGGAGTGATTTGCTGTTCGCTCTTGATAGTGGGGGAATAGTCTTGAAGTTTACTTCTTTATTTAATTTGCTTATATACTTTACCATGAACTATATTAGTTTTTATATAAATTACTTTTAAATATAGTTGTTATATAATTGGTTAATTTTTATTTTAAGTGAAGTTGTTGCCAAAAAGCTGATAGGTATTGCTTCTTGTTGATGCTGCAGCTTTGATCCTATTTTTAAAGTGTACTACTTTTGATCGAATGCTACCATGCTCCTCCAAACCTCTCTTCTTAGGAGGAAAGGGAGAAAAGTAGAAATAAATGTTGTGATGGAAGATAATTAGGAGTATTTGAATATGGTCTATTTTGACCTTTTGGTCACTCAAACTGACATGTTCTAACCAGTAGTAAATTGGCTTTTCATTATGTAAATTATTTATCTTGGATGAGCCTCATCTTCATCTTCACGAAGTGCAGGAAACTGAAAGAAATAAAAATGGGAAAGCCGCACATTCAGCATGGAGGAACTATGATGATTTCAACGAATACTTTTGGTTGGTTCTTTAGCTTTCATAAGTTTATAACCTTCTCTTATGACAAGTAGACTCGTGGTATCGTTGTTATCAACTGTGACACTTATGTAGGTCACCTACTTGCTTTGAATTGGGCTGGCCAATGAGGGAGAAGTCAAGTTTTTTACAGAAGCCTAGAGGCTCGAAACGGGTTAGAATTTTGATGTTTTATTACATCTTTTTATGTTCTAGAACTTGCATTGCTAAGCATGGGCGGATTCAGTGTGGGCCCAAGGGGTGCTCAAGCCCCCCGAATCCCGGGTTTAGTGGCAAAATGCATTCCCAGGCCCCCCCTGCAACTTAGGTTTGAACTTATTCAAGGGCAATTTTCGGTTTTTGATTTTTTTTAATCTCTCAATTCCCTTGAATCCTAGGTTCGAGACCACTGATACGTGATTTAGATTCTATTTTTCATATAATCTCTCAGCTTCTCAATTTTGAAAAAAAAGAAAAAAAAAAGAATCATACATAATTTCTTCATTAAAAAAAAAGAAATTATACCATTCGTGATTCTCTATTATCTTTTATAGAAAATTTAAAAAATTCCTTTATATAAATATATATATATTTTTAAACAAGATACGAACTTTTCATTGATAAATGAAAAGGAACAATATTGTTCAATGATACAAACTCTCTTAGGAGTGAAAAAAATATAGAAATAAAAAAGCCACCAACGTAAGAAACTTCAGTAAAGGGGAGTTATACTTTGCATTGTCTAGAAGGCAAAAATTCTTTAAACGCACACACCGGCAATTTCAATGCTTATTTTTCTTTCCAATTTATACTTTGCATTATATATAGGTAATATCTTTACTAAAAATTGTTGTACTTATGTATATATATATATTTTTTTCTTCTCTATAAATCGTCATGTTTTTTTATACTAAATTGAAGTTATTATGTAGCGCTCTCATAATATCAAAATTTGTAGAGGACATAAATTAATAATTGAACTTAGTTATGAATTTTGAGATTTCTAAACTCATAAATTTTTTCTACTAAAGTTTAAGTGAAGCCCCCCTCAACAAAAATCCTGGATTTGCCACTGTTGCTAAGGAGACTGACTTGGAATATAGTGTTTGTTTTGCATATAAGATCGTAAATCTTCGTTCGATTGGTTTAGCATAGCTAAATTTAAAGCTTCATAGTGGTGTTCTTTGTCAACTATTTTTGGAAATTATTCTTCTACTTTTATTTGTTCTAATTGGGGTGCTTTTTGTTCCCAAATTTAGTTTTTGTTTCTTGCAATATTTTCTTTCACTCTTTCGATAGGCTGTATCGTTGAACATTTATCTTCCTTTTCATTATTTCAATGAGAAGTTTGTTTCTCGTTAAAAAAAAAAAACAAAGAACTTGCACTGGGAAGATCTTTTGCTGTGAATTGGTGAGCTCAGGAGACTGACTTGGAATATAGTGTTTGTTTTGCATATAAGATATTTAATATGTTCTCAAGGAAAACTTTCACTCTTTAAAGGATTTGTGCCTTTTAGATAATGTTGATTAGGGAGGGATCAAAATGAGCTTGCCTCACGTTGAGATTGGGACAGGGAGCTCATTTTATAAGGAGGGGCTTATTCTGTAGTGAGGTAGGCTATGAAGGCATTGCGCTAGTTACTCTGTCCATGTGTGTGTGTTTTTTTAAATGAGAAACAGTGAAAGGATACACAAGTGCATACAAAAAGATAGGCCAACAGAAGGAACCAAGCCCAAATTAGCTATACTAAGGAGGGCTCAATCCAAAAAAATAATGGCTAATAAATAATTAAAAAATCCTTGGAAACCGACAGCCAGAGAGCTGCATTAAACCTAATAGGAGACCAAACATCTTCCTAAGACCTTTAAATCTATAAAAAAATCTTACTATTCCTCTCATGCCAAATGTTCCACAAAATTGCGAAAAAACAAGCGTGTTAATGGATACGCCCCATTTCAAGAAATGTTGGAAACAAAAGTACCTCCTGCATCATAGAACAAGCATATTTATTTGAAGTGAAACAAATGCGACTCCAAAAAAAAATAATCCCAAATTGAGTAGGTTAACTCATAGTCTGATAGCTCAGAATATGATCAAGATCTTTGAAAGTGCTCCCGCAAAGAATGCACCATTGTGGCCAAAACAAGAAAGACAAAAGGATTTTTGAGGACAAATTCAAATCTTGGAAGTTGGAACGAGTATTATGAGTTGTCCAAGTTTAAGGCCTCTCATTGGTGTTCCTTATCTAAGATCTTTGGCAACTATTCTATTTATAATATTTGTTATAAATTATAACTGGGACTCGTTATTTATGCAACTTAGTATTTTTTGCTTTATTCTCTCACTCCTTTTAGGGTTTGTTTTCTTGAACATTTCTTTAACAAGATACGAACTTTTCATTGATTGATGAAAAGGAACAAAATTGTTCAAAGATACGGAACTCACAGAAACAACAAAAACAAAGAAACAAATGACAAAGAAAAAGACTATCGGCAACAAACTTTTCATTGCTTCTATTCTTGCAACTTTCTTGGTAAATTCCTATGATGGTAGGATGCTGTGGAGGTCAAGAACAGTTGTGTGAAACTCATCACAGGCCGCTTTCAAATTCTTATCTAAAGCTGCGATCTTATCCAAAAATTATCTAAAGCCGTGATAGCAAACTAGGAATCATCATGCTTTGATAGCTTTTTGGTGCAGGATTATTTTCTTAAATAAAAAATGGAAAACAAATATTTCATCGATATAATTGGGAGAGGAGGGACTCGAGAAACTGGGGTTACAAAAGGTCGAGTTTTTCAAAAGGTCATTTAAACTGTATTTTGTGAATGAAGAGAAAAACATTTACACCGACCTTCAGCTAACTTGCTTGAACAGTGAACTAATCAACAATCTGTCACTTATCTAAGTAACTTGGTTTGTCATGACAGACCATAGAAGCCACATCATGGTGGAAACATCTTCTGTCTGTATGAGTGCCTTGAGTTGTTTATTGACATCCGGTTTTTACTGAATAATTTTCAGGATTGTTTATCCTAGTGCTTGATGGGAGTAGAAGAGTGTTTTTAATGTTTTATTTTTGATCTGCCAAGTTCCATTTTTGTGAGATATATTTGTATCATAGGACTTGATTACATGACTTTGTAACTTATCTTGTAATGATGATAACTGTCATTCTCTACTGGAATAACTTTTTTTAGTTGTTTGGTTGTAGTTATAACTCTTCAGTTTGAACATTTTATTTTTTTTGTCGGTGGCATTACTTTTTCAAATGTTATGCAGACTGGCAAGACCTCTTTTGTTGAGCATCGCTCATTTCTTCACCTATACCGTAGTTTTCACCGTCTCTGGATCTTTTTGGCAATTATATTCCAGGTTACTCGTGATTCTTCCTCTTCTTTGTGGTTAGCTTCATCTGCAGCCTTCTAATTTGTTATCTCCTAACTTGTTTTACACAAATTGATAGGCTTTGGCAATTTTTGCCTTCAATAAGGAGCGTGTTAATTTGGACACTTTCAAAGCTATTCTTAGCATTGGGCCAACATTTGCGATCATGAACTTTATCGAGAGTATGGATTCTAAATTTTCAACCGGCCCAATTTTGCCCTTGTTTGGATTTTACCTTTCCCTGTTCACCGTGTTTGATATTATTATAGGTTGCTTAGACGTGTTGCTTACTTTTGGGGCATACACCACTGCAAGAGGAATGGCTATATCAAGGATTGTTATTAGGTTCTTTTGGTGGGGATTGAGTTCTGTTTTCGTGACTTATGTTTACGTGTAAGTATATTTGCTGGTCCTTTTTGACCTTTTCTTGGAGGCGATTATTCTACCATCAATTATCCACTTGTGCACAAATTGTAACATGCGTATTCTTTTATCTTAATGTTTAATTATGTATCCACTACTGGGATTTTGATGGATGTTCCAAAATCTTGCAGGAAGGTACTTGAAGAAAGAAATAGTCGAAGCTCCGATAATTCATTCTATTTTCGAATATATATTATAGTGTTGGGTGTTTATGCTTCTTTACGCCTCGTGGTTTCAATGTTGCTTAAGTTACCCGCATGCCATACTCTTTCTGAGATGTCAGATCAGTCATTTTTTCAATTTTTCAAGTGGATCTATCAGGTTAAAAACAACTAAATTTCTTAAATTCACTTTTTTTGTCTGATTTCTGAAAGATGATATTCACAGTCTGTTTATCTGCTTTTCTCAGGAGCGTTATTTCGTTGGCCGTGGTCTATATGAAAAACCAAGTGATTATTGCAGGTTTGTCACTGCCTCTGTGAATTTGGACTTCACTTTGTTAATTTCAACTTTGATACAATTGCAACTTCAGTCAAACTTTGTATCATGATAGTAATATGTTACGGCCCTACCTATTTTCCCCTTTACTACTCCCAATGTACATTTAG
>NW_019104494.1:480266-506679 GCF_001995035.1 Momordica charantia | reverse complement strand
GCAAGATCTGGATTCGGGATATTATGAGGATTTATTTAGACTTACATCTTATTTGCTGCACGCTGTTTTCAATTTTACTTTTCTTATACTAAAACGATTTTTATGATAGTGGGGGGTATTCCAATTATTTCAATTGTTTTATTATAAGTAGGCTTTGTAGTAAATTTGGTAAGTATTTTAGGTCCTCATTCTTCATGTTTAAGTTTCTTTCTTATCTCATGTGAGGAACTCTAAGTCCCAACTCACGTAACCTTTGATGAAGCCTCTCCATATAAACAATTGGGAAGCCGATTAATTACATTTTCTTTTTATTAGTGAATATGTATAAACCAAAAGCAACATAGACTTTTGTTTTTATTGTCATTAGAACTAAAAGTGGATAAGTGGTTTTGTTTCCTTGCAAGGTTCTCATGATTTTACATAGTTTCTATCTTGTCATCTTCTCTATTGCAGATATGTAGCCTATTGGTTAGTGCTCTTGATTTGTAAATTCACTTTTGCTTACTTTCTCCAGGTAATTTTGTTAAAGACGCTAATTTTTCTTCAGATTTAGTGCCATAATGTGCCATTTTGATGACTATGGTTTCATTGATAGTCCCTGGTGACATTTTTTATGCAGATTAAACCACTTGTCCAACCAACCATTATTATTGTCAACCTTCCACCTCTTGAATATTCGTGGCATTCTTTCATTTCAAAGAGTAAGTTCAACCATACCATACGTTTTTCATTTTGTCAAAGGCAGTGGGGTGGGGGATTGAGATCCAAAATGGGTCTCTTGAAGCAACTGGTCATCCGCTGTTTAGCAGTCTCGGGACACTTACCTTTAGGGGTGAGCATCGGTCGGTCGAGGTCGATCCCGACGCCGAAAACCGACCTAGTCGGTTTCCCAGGGAAACCGACTATTATGCCGTGCCATCTTGCGCCGACTGATCGATTAGTCGGTTCGGTCGGTCGATTTCATTGGTTTTAGGATAGTCTTCTTAGAGGATGTTGGTGTCGGAGCTCTGGTGGCCGGTGGCTTCCGTAAGAAGTGTAGAATAAAAAAAATGTAAAATCAACGATCTTGAGAAGAGAAGAAAAAGAATGAAGAAGAAGATGAGGGAGAATAGGGTGGGACGAAGCAAGAGATGAGAAGAGAGAAAAACAAAAAGAAAAGGAAGAAGGAAAAATGAGGGAGAAGGAGTAGATTCGTGGAGAAGATAATACAAAAAAAAGGTGAAAACATAAAAAAAAGAATTAGAAAATAAATATCTTGGAAACCAGTGGCCATGGCCGTTGGTTTCCAATGCTGCTGTAGTACGGTTGTACTGCAGCAGCGCCGCTTGGGCAGATCGCATTAATGCATCTGCACCATATTTAAATATATATATATTTATATAAACGGAACATAATCCGTCCGTGAAATCATTTTACGACCAAACCGACTGATAAAAATCGGTTTGGAATTTTAAAAACCGATTCCGACCGATTTTTCTATCAAACCAACCAACCAACGTCGGTTCGGTCGGTTATCATCAGTTGGATCGGTTTTTCAAAGTTATTTGCTCACCCATACTTACCATATTATTTGCTATTATAATTTATATTCATGCATGAATGCATGAATATAATTTGTTTATATAACATATTGGTGTCTGACATATAGTGGACAACTCAATCTCTAAGTTTTGTCTGACATTTAAACTCAAGCATTAGAACTTTTTCTTAAAAATTATTATTGTTATTGTTCAGAAAAGTACGAGAACAAATATGACTGTCATCTGGTTTTGGTTCTCTTATATAAAAACTTGTTACAAGGATCACATCCTTAAGAGTGTAATAGGTTTTCTAATTCCACGTATCGGCCGCAGATGTTAAATGTACAGATATAATTGATTACCTTTTATAGACATGTTCTTATTATGTCTGTGTCCTGGTGTTTTAGAATGATGAAGTGTGATCTATGTCTGAAACTGTATTGAACTGATGCATATTTTTCATTTTCACAGACAACAATAATTTTTGGACTATAGCTAGCTTATGGGCTCCTGTTGTGGCTGTGAGTATTTTGACATCTTGTTTTCAGCTTAACCATTTTCATCTGGAAGGAATGGTGCTAATTTTGTGCTAAAGTTATCAATGCTACATCAAACAATTCTTTCCTTTAATTTAATTTTCAATTTTGAATGCTACAGCTCTATCTCTTGGACATTTACATATGGTACACACTCTTGTCAGCTATCATTGGTGGTGTGAAGGGTGCTAGGGGTCGGTTGGGTGAGGTAAAATATGTATATGTATAGTTTCTGTATTTTTAGCATTGTAGTTATTCATATTGATCCTGCAGCTGTTTGGTCATTCATTGCTCAAGTTTCACTTTGTAAGAATCATATATATATTTTTTTCTGTTGCAAATAAGTTGGGGATGTTGAGAGCACACTCTTCTATACTTCTCATCACATATGTTCTGTCTCTATTTAAATTTTAGGTGCATATTTTGACTTCAATGATTGTTTTCCCATCAATTTGTGGCAGATACGATCACTTGAAATGATGCATAAACGTTTTGAGAGCTTCCCGAAAGCATTTGTAAAGAACCTTGTCTCTACACAGACAAAAAGGTACTTTGTGAAGAGAGTAACTTCTTAATTGGAACTTATGCTGTTTATGATTGCTTTCTTTCCCTCAAAGTGAGAGTTTGTATCTCGTGAACATTGTATTTTCTTTTCATTATTTCGATTGAGAAGTTCATTTTTTTGTTAAAAAAATAAACTGAGACTTCTGTTGTGGGCTTTCATGCCATAAGATGGTTAAATGGTATTTACTAAATTCAAGTATTTATGTTTAGCATTCTTCCAGATGCACCGACGTTAATATAAGAGCGTTTTCATATCCTTGTGGTTTGCAAAATCACATCTCTATGTGAAACTAATGGAATTTGACTTGCATGTGAACAGGATGCTATACTCTCTCTTGCACACACCCACTCTTGGTATCTATATATTTGAGAGTGGAGGAATATGTTTTTTCGTGCCTTGGTTAGGAGGGGGAAAGTCTTCCTCGCATTACCAGGCACAAAATGGAAGCTCTTCCTATTGGAGGGCACTAATCCTCTAAAAAAATCTTACAGTTTTCTTTGATTGATTTATATCATGAACTTCTCTATTAATCTTTTTTATTCAACCATCATAAGTGGCTCGTTGGTCCAAAGGGACCAGGGTTAATCGAGAGGGAATGAGTTCAAGCTCCATAATGACCACCTACCTAAGGAATTAGTAGTTTCTATGTGTTTCCCGACACCAAATGTTGTAGGGTCAGACAGTTGTCCTGTGAGATTAGTCGAGGTGCGCGTAAGCTGGCTTAGACAGTCATGGATATAAAAAAAAAAATCATTCTATCCATGTAAAATGAGAAACATCATCAGAAACATGATAAGCATGATTTAAGATATAACATATTGTTTCTGGGAAAGTAGCCCAAGGCCTAAGACCCAACTCCCAAGAGCCTCTCGCATGATGGGCTTGAAAATGTATTTTGTAAAAACCGAAGTATCGTCCTGATAAGAACTTTTTCTTTTTGGTCAAGAGATAGTTTTTGGGCCTTGTATGAATGTATATCAAATTCTGGAGGACGTCTTAAGATGGTCTTAAGATGGTTGCAGTGTTTCCTTGATGACTGTACTCTTGTCTAGATTTTTGTTCATTACTACTTCATAAGATGATTTTCTACTTATTCTTCCTTGTATTTTTTCCCCTTGCATGATAATTTTTGGTTCAAAGTTTGGACAGTTTGCCACTCAACGGACAAGCATCTCAGGTATGCAATTTATCTGATAGTTATTTTTATTTATATTTTTTTTATGATGCAACATTTTGGACACCATGCATGGATTATAAGAAGAAAGATTTGAATTTCACATGACAATGAATAACATTCATATGGACTTGGCTCGGTAAAGCCAAAATTTGGTGGAGTTGTACGGTGAGGTTCATCGTGTGGCTGATCTAGAAAGAAAGAATTTATAGAATCTTTAAAGATAGCCTTTAGATAAGGATTCAGCCTTTAGATAAGGATTCTTTTTGGAGTACAGCATACTACCTCTTGGTGCTCAAACTACAAGAGATCTTTTGTACTAATAGCATCCTCATGATCATCTATGATTGAAAAGCTTTGATGGTATAATTCTCTGTTGTGCGAGGGTAGGCTATACTGTTTGGCCTTTTTGTCAATATATTATCAAGTGTTTCTTATCAACACACAAAAAAAAAAAAAAAGAAAGAAAGAAGAAGAGACAAAGTCCATATCCAAAGGTCTTAGATTTATTATCTTTTTTTGAACAAGATACAAATTTCACATTGATTAAATGAAAAGGAACAAAATGTTCAAAGGGTATAGACTAGCTACTTTCAATAGAGCCTCAAAGTAGCGAAAAAGGAACAAAAAGAAAAGAGAGCAAAATTCTAAACAAGGTGATACAATGCAATAGAGCAAACAAGAAAAGTCTCATGAACCAGTGCAGCTCTCAATCGATGATGGGGATCTCGGATAGGCAACATCAGAAGTAGGAATCATGCTGGCGTTTCATCTCTTAACCTAACCAACTCTGGAGGAGGTTTATCTTGGCAAAACACTCAACTCCATCCTTTAATGGTTCTTCATCCCTCTATTTGTTCACTGTGTGGCAATTCTTGTGGGTTCCAGCAGCACATCTTATTCCATTGTTCATTTGTTGTATCTTGCTGGAAGCAATTCTTCGAGATTTTCAACGTTTCTTCGGTTTTCGAGTTTGTCCAGGGCTTGCACCAAAGGCAGGTCCGGCGTAATGGAGTTAAAGCTTTACTGTGTGATGTTTGGTTTAAAACGAATGGAAGGATTTTTTAAGGGAAAAATAGAGATTCGGTTGATGTTTTCAATTTAGCCAAGTTTAAGACTTCTCAATAGTGTGCTGTTTCTAATTTGTTTGCTGATTCTTCGAGTGTGATTTGTTCAAATTGGGAGGCTCTTATAACTCTCCTTAATTTTTGTTTCGTTCATACTTTCACTCCTTCAGGAGTTTGTACCTTTGAGTAATTATCTGTTCTTTTTCATTAATCAATGAAAAGTTCGTTTCTGGTTAAAATAAATAAAAGTATCATTTCTCTCATCCAAGAGGCTTAAAGGCAAGCAGAAAAATCTTGGATCGGATCTTGATTGCATGATGTTGGAAGAACATCACGTTAGAAACAAAGAAGGTGTTGTCTTTAATATAGATTTTGAAAAGCTTATGATTATGTGGATTGGAAGTTCTTGGACAAGGTTATCAAAGACTGTGTGTGTGTGGTTAACAGTTCCTGGACACAGTTATTGAAGACTTTGTGTGCGTGTGTTGTTATTTGTTAACGGACATTTATGAGTCATTCCTTTGTTAGCAGAATATTTTTGTTTGAGCTAGAGCATTTAGTGGCAACATTGCTTGTTGAAGAGATTCTCTAAATTACAATTTCACCTGGTCTAATTTATTTGAGGGAAATGGTTGACCCAATTGACCAAATTGAAGAATTTACTTAATGTGATTAATTTTTTTTGAGAAGGCCTTAGGCTTGAAGGTTAACTTGGCTAAATCTACTATGGTTGGGATTTATTTGTCTTAGGAAGAAGTCAAAATTGGGGTTGGCTTGGTCTAGATTTGGTGTGGGAAGTTGGCCTTTGGATCTTTCTTGGATTCTGGGATGAGAAAACTTTTAGCGAACTTGTCAAACTCAGAAACTCCCTTGTTTTTGGTGGTTGAGACCATTGTTTTTTAGAATTAGTACTTATGCATATGCTGAAGCTAGTATAATTGATTGTAAGAAGATGCTCTCTCTCACATATATACATACATACATTTTTTGACCCGTTTATGTTATGTGTATCTGGAAATTTACTTGTCCATTTTCATGATTACTTATTGGGTATCTGTAGGACTCTCTTGATATGAACAAGACATGTGGCAATTTTTTCTCCATTTTGGAATGAGATTTATGATTACTTATTGGGTATCTGTAGGACTCTCCTGATATGAACAAGGCATATGCGGCAATTTTTTCACCATTTTGGAATGAGATCATTAAAAGTTTACGTGAGGAAGACTACATTAGCAATAGGTATGATGGAGGCAGAATTTATCGAAAATGAAACGAGAAAAAAGTCTTGTTTTCACTTTCTTTTACTATATATTTAGGCTTATTTATTATTTTATATACTATATTTACAGATTTTTGTTGTCCAGCATTGTCATTTTATTTTTCTATTAATATTTTTTTCTAGGGAGATGGACTTGCTCTGTATTCCTAGCAACACAGGGAGCCTCAGATTGGTCCAATGGCCTTTGTTTCTTTTAAGTAGTAAGGTGCATTCGACTTCCATATTCAGTCAAGCATGCTCAACCTTTAGATTAGGAAGGTGCACTCAAAGGCCCCATCAAAATTTTGATTTTTGCAGATATTCTTGGCTGTTGATTTGGCTTTGGATTGCAAAGATACACAGATAGATCTATGGACCAGAGTATGTCGGGATGAGTATATGGCATATGCCATTCAAGAATGCTACTACAGTGTTGAAAAAATTTTGTACTCCCTTGTTGATGGTGAAGGGAGACTTTGGTATTATTATACTGTTACTTATCTTTTGGGATCTCAATACTTCTGATCTAAACACGTTTTCTCACGTGTTCTCTCTACTCCTACAGTAATTTAACTAATCTCATGCATAACCTTGTTTATGTTAGGGTTGAAAGGATTTTTCGGGAGATCAACAACAGTATTTCAGAAGGTTTCCTCCTTGTAACGTTGGATCTTAAGAAGATTTCGATTGTATTGCAAAAAATTACAGCACTTACAGGGCTTTTGGTACTCGTTCTATTACCCATTTTGCATTAGTTGTTTATTTGGTACTACATTCTTGTTAAATTAGATGTTTATTTGGTACTACATTCTTTAGATTCTCCGGATAGTTCTGTTGTTACATGGTTGGCCCGTTAAATTTTTATTTCAAGTAAATTGTAAAGTTATTTATGTCAGACTCGAAATGTAACTCCTGAGCTTGCAAAAGGTGCTGCCAAAGCTGTATTTGAGCTTTATGATGTTGTTACACATGACCTGCTTTCATCAGATTTGAGGTATAATTCCTTGGGCAGTTTACTTGGTTAGGCAATTGTTAATATGCTCAAGTGCTTTTTACTTCTCTCAATGCTCTAGGGAGCAGCTTGACACATGGAATATCTTGTTGAGGGCAAGAAATGAAGGTCGCCTGTTTTCTCGGATAGAATGGCCCAAGGATCCAGAAATTGTAAGGATGAATAAAACACAATTCATTCTAATAAATTTTCATTCTTGAAAATCTTCCCCATGCGCCGTATGACTTTTAGACATGAATGCCAATTTTGTTTTCCTTGGTTTCTACTATGTATTAACATTCTATTACCCCCTTTCTTGTCGCAGAAAGAGCTTGTGAAGCGTCTGCATTTACTTCTTACAGTGAAGGATTCAGCAGTTAACATTCCAAAAAATCTTGAAGCAAGAAGAAGACTAGAATTTTTTACGAATTCATTATTTATGGACATGCCTTCAGCAAAACCTGTCAGTGAAATGGTGTCATTCAGGTTTGCAAAAGTTGATTGCTTGAACAAGATGGGTTTCCTATGTCATTTAATTTATATGCTATTCTCTGTTTTGTGCAACAGCGTCTTTACTCCATATTATAGTGAAACAGTGATTTATAGTTCCTCTGAGATACGGATGGAAAACGAGGATGGCATATCCATTCTTTTCTATCTTCAGAAGATTTTTCCAGGTACTACACTTTCGTGTTTGAACGTTGTCAGAAATATTATTTTCTAAAACAACCTTAAACAGAGAGAGAACTGTCGAACTAGTTGTCACTTTAATGTTTTTCCTCCAAGGCTTTGTACTCTATTGAATGTGGAAACAGAAGTGGTGATTACTCATTGAGAAATTGCCACTCATCCATAACTACCACCAATGTTTTAAAAGGCTAAAGGCGGCCTCGAGGCTTTTTCTCTTGAAAAGGCGAGGCGTAAGCCTCAAGGCGGTATGAGGCGTAAGCCTCAATTTTAATTAAAAGAATTAAACAAATCCTAAATTTGTGTGGTCAAGTATTACCAAACATAATAGTTATATAAAATTATCAAAATATCCACCTGTTACTTGTCACTCAAAAAAAATTCTAAAAAAACATCATAACATCACTACTATTATCACCAATAGAACTTACTTATTCTATAAATTGTTGTCTTTAATATTTTTAAAGTCTAGGTAGTAAAAGTAGTAATAGATTGAATTGTTACAACTCTTGCTTAGGATTCCATAAAAAAAAACCTTGATATTTTTTAAGAATTAGAAAAATTAATAGTATTCTTGTAATCATTACACGAGGCGTATACTTTAAGCCTCAGTGCGTTTTCAAAGAGGCGTAAGCCTCTTCTATGCGAGGCGTAAGCCTCTTATAGTCCAAAGAAGGCGTATGACTTGAGGCTAAAAGTTAGAGCCTTGCCTCGAGGCGGGCCTCAAGGCGTAAGCCTCAAAAGCCTTTTAAAACATTGACTACCACCACTAGATACCTGCAGATTGTAGGTTTTCATCTACTTTTCTACAGTGGCGTGGCTTTGGTGCATGTTTATTTATTATTTATTATTTTGGTCGGTACTTTTTTCACTTGACTTCTTGTTTCATTGTAAAAGAATAGTTGTAGTTGGCTATGTGCACTGAAAAATTTCTAGAATTCATTATGGATTTTGTATTGTTGTGTGTACGGATTCCAGAAAAATGAGTCATGTTATTTGTTGTGAGGGGAACAATCCAGTGCACATAACTAACTTATTTTTCAAAAAAGTTGATTGTTTGACCACATTCCCAAGAATATAACCAGTAATTGAGATTCTAGGTTTCTAATCTGTTTTTTGACTTGGTGAAATCTTACCTATCCGTTAGTGAGGTAAGTATATTCTGTTCTCTCTCCTCTCTCACTTTCTCCCCCTCGGCGTGCAGTCTGGTGAAGATTATCTTCGGATCTTAGTGAGTTCTTAGTCATTTTTTGTGAGATTCATTAGTCAATTAAGTATTGAAGTGAATAGTTGCTGAGTTCCTTTGGTTAATGAGTTATGTGATCATTGATTAGAACTTATGTCTTATTGTTGTTTTCGAACCATTTCTTTGTGATAATCAGACTTCTACTTTAAAAGTCTCTATTTTATCCTCCAGTCTATGTACGTGTGTTGAAATCTTCATACCAAGATTATCACTTGAGTTTTTCCATTGTTGTGGTCCTGCTCCCCTTTCCCTGCTCTCTCTATCACTCAATGATTTTATTTTATTTTATCATTTTCATGGCTTAACGAGACAAACTTCGTATTTTAGATGAATGGGAGAACTTTCTGGAGCGGATTGGTCGAGGTCATGCCACTGGGGAAGCTGAACTTCAAAAGAGTCCAAGTGATGCCTTGGAGCTTCGGTTTTGGGTTTCTTATCGAGGGCAGACTCTAGCTCGGACAGGTAGATTTATGTGTACTAAATGTTTTGTTGTGATCTCTTTTTGCATTTCCCCTCAGTTGTATTCCTTCTTTGGATGGTTGTAGTTTATTACTTCAATATTTTCTGGTGATTTTGATTCTTGTGAACATGCACAGTTCGTGGAATGATGTACTATAGAAGAGCTTTAATGCTTCAGAGCTATCTGGAGAACAGATCATTTGGGGGTATTTTAGTTTAGCTTAGTTGTTTAATGTACCTAATTTACTGTAGGAATAGCCACAGGACATATGGTTTCTTATATGTTGGTTAAAAATAGCAGATGATTATTCCCAAACCAGCTTTCTGACGAGTCAAGGTTTTGAGTTGTCTCGAGAATCAAGGGCACAAGCAGACTTGAAGTTTACCTATGTTGTCTCCTGTCAAATATATGGGCAACAAAAGCAGAGAAAAGCTCCAGAGGCTACTGATATAGCTCTTTTGCTGCAGAGGTACAATAATAATTGTTTGATTTTCTTCTATTAACATAAGACTGACCCCTTGAATGATAATACTTGAGCTCAGTATTTTCCAGGTCTTTAAAAATGTTCTAATGTTCTATAGCTGATAGCTACAAATATTTTAGGTGTGTAGAATTGGTGCTTATTGTTTGTATTGCTCCTTGTCAAGCCTATATTTTGGTTTCATCTTCTATGGGAGTTTGTATTCTTGAACTTTTTCTCCTTTTCATATATCTGTTTTTTGTTCAAAACAAAAAAAATAGATACTTAGAAGTATTAGACCATTGGCATTTATTTGTAGCCCCAAAACAAAGATGCTAAATTGTTGATTGGCTGGACTTGTTTGTAACATGTTTAGCGCTTTCTTGTTGCAAGGAACGAGGGACTTCGTGTTGCTTTCATTCATGTGGAAGATAGTGTATCATCTGACGGGAAAATTGTAAAGGAATTTTATTCAAAGCTTGTGAAAGCTGATATACATGGAAAAGATCAGGTAAGTCATAATAGTCTTTGTTGACTCGATGCTGAATTGCCTTCAATGTCCTTTGAAGACTTTGCTTCCATAAAAATGCTTTTGATTTGCAATTTTCTTATTACAACTTATATGGTACAAGTATAACATCCTTTATATAGGTAGCTATGCAAAGAGGAAGGAAAAATATTATAATTGCAATCTTGGAGTGTGTTAAGGAACTAGTTAATTAGTTATGGAAGGAAATTATCTAGGTAATACTAGAAGTGGAGAAGAAAAAAGAAAGTTGACGGCCATAACAGCATCAAATCATTGCAGGTTCCAGCTGGATTTCTACAGTTTCTAAGGAGACATCAAATCTTTAGTGCTTTGTTCATCGTAGGTTGCAATCTAGAGTGTTTCATCTGAAATTTGTGTTGCGTGAATTATAGTTGGTCTCTCTTCACACTATGGTTATATCTTTTTGTGGTTTCAAGCAGAAAGGGGCACATTATAATGATGACTGTTGTTCTTTTCTTTCCTTCATCACTAGTTTCAAAAATTGTAAAATGTCTTGACATCTGTCATCTACTTCTCAGAAAGTATTGGCCTGCACTCTGCAGTATCAAATTACTACATTAATGGCCAATTCTTTAGGACAGGTCGAGAAAGCTTGTTGACTAATGAATGTTTAACGAACTACATACTTGGATCTTTGTTGGAATGCTTTGTTAGAAATTGGATGTTTCTTCCATTCTTCTTATAAATTGTTGGAATCATATGGATTGGTCATTATGTTAGAACTGCAGTTTCTTATTTAAACCTGAATGACTTAATCCTATGTTAATTTCATGGTGGCCACTCTATCCTTTTGCTGTACGATAGGTTTATAATTTACATTTGGTTACTGCTAATTGTGATTTTCTTTCTGATCTTGTGGTACTGGTCTTAGCTCTTTATCTCTTTTAGCGACTTAGAATTAGGTAAATGCATTATATATGTGGCAATTTGATGTGGATAATTTGTAGTACTATCCTAAAAATTGGGTTGAAGTTATCGTCTTTTTTCCCCATAATTTTTCATTTTTATTCTGTGTTTTTCACATTTTTTAATATCTTTATGAACGTACACGCAGAGAATGAAGTGGGTAATAATGGTTATCAATTTGTACCCAGAGTCATGTCCTTTCTGCAGAAGTTCTTTTCAGTTAGCATGGGATTTTGTGTGCCTTATTATGTTTTATCTATATGCATAGGAGGTATATTCGATCAAACTTCCTGGAGAACCGAAGTTAGGAGAAGGAAAACCTGAAAACCAAAACCATGCTATAGTTTTCACACGTGGAGATGCTGTTCAAACTATTGACATGAATCAGGTGTGTATAAGTCCTCTTTTTCCCTCACACACACAAAAGCAATGACTCAGAAACATTATTAAACCTTTTTAAAGCTCAGAATAAAATAAACAACTATTAAAATCTAGGGACTAAAATTTGTAAGTTAACCATACAATTTATTCAATGTATGTGCCTTGAGTTGACCTGAAAATCATGGCATTCTAGGTATTTGAGATTGACTAGTCTCCTTTATGACGTAGCAAGCTCGCTAAGATGTTAGTGGATTGTTATACATTTGTTTTAGTAAACACCTTCATTTGACCTTCTGGCTGCTTTATAATAATTATACATTGCATTATTATTATTTTTTCTTTTGAAAACTCCCGAAGGAGTGAGAGAGAAAACAAAAGGGAGCAAAACTCCCTAAAAAGATCACTAATCAGAATAAGAAACTAAACAGGAGCACTAAAGGCCTCCCAAGTACAACAGATGATAATAGTTGAATAACTAAATAAATAATTTGAAAGAGAGCTCCAAAGGGATGCTTTAAACTTAATTATACATTGCATTATTAACTTGGTACGTTCCTACTTCTCTGTAATGTGTTGTGCAGAGTTATTTCATTAGACACATCAATGATGTTAGATAAGTCCTTTGCAAATAATCTTGCTTTTCCCTTTCAATTTGGTTAGATCTAATTTGGACTTTCTTTTCCAAATGATGTTGGACAAGTAATTTTGGACCTTGGATAACTTTTCAAGACAGCATGTGTAAGATACAGTAATACATTATGTTAAATATTCTTGGTTTATTTAGGACAATTATCTTGAAGAGGCAATGAAAGTGAGAAATCTTCTAGAGGAATTTCATGGAAAGCATGGCCTTAGGCCTCCTACCATCCTAGGTGTGAGAGAGCATGTATTTACTGGAAGGTTTGTCTAATTATTATGAGACGTTGGTAATGGTGGTTTTTTTCCCTGTAATTGTGTTTGTTAAGCATACTTTGTTTGATGCGTCCATGCAGTGTCTCTTCATTAGCATGGTTCATGTCCAATCAGGAAACTAGCTTCGTAACCTTGGGACAGCGTGTTTTGGCAAGTCCACTCAAGTGAGTCTTCTCGATCCCATTTTTTGCCTTCATGATTGATTGTTTTGTTGAATGTTGATATGATATGATGGAGGTTGCATGCGTGCTAAAGCATTGTAAGGTTATCTCAACACTTAATATGAGTATGTGGTTCTCTCAAAATAAGGAGTTTTAATGAGTATCACTTTGAAGAGGGTGTTGACCATCCAATTACACTGTCTTATTTTTATTATTCATTTATAAAATTCTAATGAAGGTATTTTAGATCAACTGTTTGATGCCCGATGAATGTTATTGTATATTTAGTGTATTGCAGCCAGGTGCTACTTTAATTGCTGAGAGGTGAAATGTCTCCTCAGCTAGCTATCTTTTAAAGCTTTAGTACTCATGTTAATCCTATAATGTTTGGGAGAACTTTTCAGAGTCCGAATGCATTACGGGCATCCTGATGTGTTTGACCGTGTATTTCATATAACTCGAGGTGGCATTAGCAAGGCATCACGTGTTATCAATATCAGTGAGGATATATATGCAGGTCATTTCTTATTGGCTTTTATTGATTTTTGACGGTTGAGTTTTTTAATCTGTATTTATATTTATTTATTTACTCGGTGGTAACAGGTTTCAACTCCACTTTGAGGCAGGGTAACATTACACACCATGAATACATTCAGGTTTGATATCATTTATGTACATTCATCTATATCAATTGAAACTCCTTTGCCTTTGAGTTTTTGATGATCAACTACTCTGTTAAGGTTGGAAAAGGAAGGGATGTTGGGTTAAACCAAATTGCCCTGTTTGAAGGGAAAGTAGCAGGTGGGAATGGAGAGCAAGTTCTGAGCAGGGATGTTTACAGGCTTGGGCAACTTTTTGATTTTTTCAGAATGCTCTCGTTTTATTTCACAACCGTTGGTTACTATGCATGCACGATGGTCGGTTTGCTTCCATTACCAAATTTTTATTTCATTCCAACATATTATATATCTGTGTAATTGATTTTGCTAATGTCTGGAACTTTTTCCTTACAAATTTCCTTTTTGTTTAATGCAGATGACAGTCCTTGTGGTTTATATATTCTTGTACGGAAGGGTTTACCTGGTAAATTGACATTTTCCACATTCATGCATGTCATGATTTTGTCAAGAGTATTTTGTACGGGAGATATTCCTAGATCCTTGGGATAGGAAAAGTTATATGTATATATTTCGGGTTCTTTGTTTTTCTGTGATATTTCAATTATTTATGTATCTACCATGGAGTTATTTGGTATGATATTGGCTTAATGGCATAAAGTGTTAACTGTTAAGAAAATTAATTTGTGCTTGTAAAAAAATTGCCAGCTATTTGGTGCAAAGTACTTCCTGAGACAAATTCAATGTGTTAACAATCTATGCATCACGATAAAATATAAATTTATCAACACTGTTACTTAGGACTTTCTCCATGCTAAATACTGACTCGTTGATTTCCTATTACATTATGTTCAAAGTTTGATTAGTTATGAGAGAGAAATCATCTTTTGTTGGACTTTTGCCTTTAAAAATTTCAGGCCTTCGCTGGACTTGATGAAGCAATCTCAAAACGAGCAAAATTGTTGGGAAACACAGCATTGGATGCCGCACTGAATGCTCAGTTTCTGTTTCAGATTGGAGTTTTTACTGCAGTCCCTATGATAATGGGTTTTATACTTGAACTGGGGCTGCTGAAGGTAATCTATCAATTCGTTTCAGCAAGGTTTTCTCTAAGAAATAATTTCTTTTGATAAAAATAAGGAACAATTTTTATTCATATTCACTAGAAAAGGGAAACTACTAGAAAAAGTTTTCCAAATGGAAAGGACCGGAAGGGTGCTTTAAAAGTATAAATTTCTAGATATTATCGTTGGATTTTAATATTCTTAATGCTCCCTGTTGAGCCTATTCTATATTTTCTTTTTTCTTTTTTTCTCTCACTCCTAGAGTTTGTATTCTTGAACTTTTTCTCCTTTTCATATATCAATGAAAGGTTGTTTCTTGTTAAAAAAAAGTATAAATTTCTATTGAGGTAAAAGTACACACTTTTCCAGACATGGAGATTTAGAAAGATGGACTGTCATATTTTTAGTAGCTAGATCAAGCATTGCAGAGGGGCAAGGCTCATATGGCTGTCAAATGTAGAAAAACAGTTGAAATTTCATTCAATCTTAAACGTCCAATGTCCAAATAACAACCTAATGGCAAACCTTTGTATTGCCTCCAACTAAACCCCAATCTTATCTATGTTTGATGGCTCAAAAGATAAGAGAACATAATGAAAGAAACCCTAATTTTGGCCGCATCATTAGCCCAAGCACAATTACCTAAATAACCCACTTAATTATTATGACACTTGTAAAGCAAAGCTCCATCTTGGTTTGTAGTCTTGGTGATCCTTGCAAGGAAATGATCTCGTCTCCTTTTGAGCTTCCTTTGCATGGGCAAAAGATTAACCATTGGATGGTTGGCAGATCCTTGGGCCATTCAGGAGGCCCCTTGGTTGTTCATATCAAGGAGCAACTGACAAAACTATTCCTTCCAACTTTCACAATGAACACGAAACTGAGGGTGCAGATTTTTTGGAGGATGTGATTACTACCAATCCTCGATACTAATTCTTCAGTGGATGACCAACCTGGCCCAGGGGAACTGTTTTATGGACCATAGATCTTATTAACTTCAACATACCTTTAGGCAACAAGTTATATCTGATGATTTGATTGTCTTTAAGAATTTAGACAAAAGCTTTGTACTCTAACACCCTTTTGTTCTTTTGAACATTACTCGGGATAGAGTTTGGTGATTTCAATAAGAGCCGAAGCATCTTTGGTGCAAAATCATTAATTTGGTTAAGAAGGTATGTGTAAAGATTTTCAAAATTAGATTTGGAAATGGCAACAAAGCTCTCTCTTGCCATGACGTTTAGAAAGGAGATAAGGAACTTTCAATTGAATTTCCCCTGTTTTTTGCGGGTTAGCAACATAAAGATGTGCTTAGTAAGTGATTTTTAGGATCGTGAAACTCTTACGTGGAATGTCTCAGCTAGAAGGAATTCGGTTGGTAAGGAATTTAGTGTTCTTTTAGAACTCCTGAATGTGGCTCAAGTCCAGCAGATGACAGAAGATTTTGGACTCTACAAAGCTCGTGGTAGTTTTCAGTGAAGTCTATGGCTAGAAATCTTATCGGTTATGGTCTACTCTTTTTTTTTTAAGTAAAAAATGTGAGGGTGCGAGATCGAACTCACAACCTCTTGGTTGGAGATATATGTCAATTATCGTTGAACTATGTTTGCTTTTGCCGGTTATGGTCTTCTCTTGACAAAGTTCTCTAAAATGCTATCTAGAAGGTTGGACGCCCAAGAAAAAAACGAATTTCTTTATCTGTACCCTATTTTTTTTGGGGAAGTCAATACCTTGGATAGAGTTCAGAAAAAGTACTCGTATTCTTCCTCCAATGTACGCTTTGTAAATAAAAATGCAGAGAAAAAGCAGCATCACATCCTCTTTCATTGTCACTTCATCAGGAGATGTTGTGACACCATTCTACAAAGTCTTTACATACAGCTACCTTGGATTGTCCTCTCAGTTGTGAAGGAAAACTTATCTCAGATGCTCTGCGGACAAATTTTTTAAAACTAAATAAAATAAAAATAAAAATTAAGAAGCCAAGAATGTTTTATTAAACGCATGAAGACAATCTATCGAGGTTTGTAGAAAGGAAAGGATGGAACTGTCTTATGACAAGGTAGAGAATGGGAGGAACAATAGAAATAGCCAACTTTGACTGCTCATTTTGGAGTTCATCTTCTCCTTTTTTTAATTATTCCCCAACTGTGATTAATAGGAATTGGGAGGCCTTTTTTGTAAAGAATGTGGATAGCTTAGTTCTGATCTAGTTGGGCTTTCCTTTGGGTATAATGATTGGCCTCGCCCTCTCGTTTGGATCCTCTTTTGTACTTTTCACTGAATGAATGGCAAGTGTTTCATGTTTCAAACAATATTCAACACAGATGCTAAGGTCAAAGTCTCACTATCATTCAAATTTCTTGGCAAGGAGTTCCAAGAAGAAAGTTATGTGTCCAACATATTGATGATGGGAAAATTCAAAGTTTTCTTAGCTGCAGATAATTGTGAATTCTGGATTTTCCTATGCATAAACCCTCACAAAATTTCATTTTCCTCCATTTTTCATCTCGAGTTTAAGTAGGATTGGACCCAAACTGTTCTAGTATGTTCTGAAGTGATTACAGTAAATAGGGTAATCAATGTTGTCAGACCCCTGGGAGCTTATTAAATAGAGCACTCTTTTGATCCACTGCTAAATTGAGTAATTACTATAGATTCATTGAGAACTTTCTGGTAATGGTATTCATATCATTGTTTTTGCTATATTTGCAGGCTGTTTTTAGCTTCATAACTATGCAGCTTCAGTTATGTTCTGTCTTCTTCACATTCTCATTGGGGACTAGAACTCATTATTTTGGGAGAACTATTCTTCATGGTGGTGCCAAGGCATGTCCTTTTCCATTTGTCTTATTTGAGTAGAAAATTGTAATAAGCTATTTTAATTTTGCCTGTTTCAAAGTTCAACATTTGTGCTTGTACAATTCTCCAACAGTATCGAGCAACTGGTAGAGGTTTCGTTGTCCAGCACATCAAGTTTGCTGAAAATTATCGGCTCTACTCAAGAAGTCATTTCATCAAGGCGTGAGTCATCAGGGTTTCATTGCTTTGCTTTTTGTTTGGTATTTGTTATTGCTTGAGACTGTAAATGTGTAGATTATGATAAGAGCTTAATTCTCAGGCTTGAGGTGGCACTGCTTCTAATTGTCTACATTGCATATGGGTATTCAGAAGGAGGTGCAAGTTCTTTTGTTTTGCTTACTATCAGCAGTTGGTTCCTCGTCATCTCATGGCTTTTTGCTCCTTATATCTTTAATCCATCTGGTTTTGAATGGCAAAAGTACGTCTGACTGGAGAATTTAATCCTTTTTGAATTATATTTTAGTCAGAATGTTCTGGTTTTGTACAAATGAATACTCTGATTTTACTATTTAATCAGGACTGTGGAGGATTTTGACGATTGGACCAGCTGGCTATTCTACAAAGGGGGAGTTGGGGTGAAGGGAGAAAACAGCTGGGAGTCATGGTGGGATGAAGAACAGGTGAAAGAGCTTTCATAGATTGTTATTAAAGAGCTCTTATTGTCTTTGGTGTACTTTGTGAGCATCATTTGTCCTCTAAGTAAAATTTCTTAATGCATTTAATGTGCATGATATATTAATTATGTTGTCATTTCTATTAAAGCTTCAAATTGTCATACATGAATTTTCAAATGTTAAAAAATTAGTTTAATACTTTATTTTTTTTGTCTTTCTCACTCCTTTGGAGTTTGTATCTTTGAACATTTCATGTTCCTTTTCATTTATCAATGAAAATTTCGCTTCTTGTTAAAAAAACAAAAAACAAAAAATTAGTTTAATATAGTCATTTAGCGAAAAAATTATAATTAACTGTGTTAGTCATTGGTATCTTGAAAATCCAAATTACAGTGGTAGTATTTATTATTAATTTAATTTTAATTTAGTTAGTTCAATTAATAACAAAAAAATAAATTTGAGAACATTATTTTATATTAGTTATACATCGAGTGGCAAAATAAAATGGATGTGTTCATGATTAGACGCTTTTTATTAATGTTTAATTATTCTTTAGCTTACTCATTTTATGTTGTTTGTTTTTGGGTGTATTTGTTTGTGTAGAAGGAAAGAATGAATGCAATATGAAGTTATTTTTTTTAGGAATTAACTTTCATATGTTGACACAATCATCAATACATATTGTGGTGCTCTGTGTGCAAAGACAATTTTCTGAATTAGGTCCTCTGCAAGGGTATATAAGAGTGTGTTTGTTGGTGATTTGAAGATAAAAACTCTGAAAACAAAGGATTCAATGAAAAACAAAGTGGTATCCCTTGTTTTCAGTATTTTGGATATGCCTCGTTTTCAGTATTTTGGATATGTTTTTGGTAGTAGATTTGGAAATTGAATCTCAATTTAAAAAAAAAATTCAATGTGTTTAATAATATATTTGTAAACTAGTGGTGGTTATCAACTAAATACTTTAATTCAATCTAAAATAATATTGATTGATTAATTAACATTTATTTTATAAATTTTGTAGAATTATTATTTTACAACATTATATAATTTATATTATATTATATTTTACCTGTTTTGATTCTAACAAAGTTTATAACATGAAATAGAGTATATTTCAAAGTCTTTATCTTTTTTTATTGTAATGTTGCATTTTAAATTTTTACTGTTTGGATCACTGGATTCGAAACAAGTTTTTAAAAACAAATTTGCCAAACGAGTTCTAAGCTCTTCAATTAAAAAGTGCAAAACTTGGTCATCAACTGTGACCAATGGGGATGGTGTTTTCCTAATTATCATTTTGAATATTTATGACTGACGATGCTATATTGAAATCTGAAACCTCAGTATCTTAGTCTTTCTTTATTTTTTCTTGATTGTCTTTTATCTTACAATTTTCCCCCTTAGGCACATATTCAAACATTGCGAGGTCGGATATTGGAGACGATTTTGACTCTGAGGTTCTTTATATTTCAATATGGCGTTGTGTACAAACTCCATCTCACAGGAAATGATACATCACTTGCGGTAACCTCTTTTTTCATGGTTTAGCCTTTTTTTTATCTGTTTTTCCTCTTGATGAGAAACTGAAAATATAGAATATATTTTGGTACTATGTTTAGTCAAAACTCGAAGTTCAATTTGTTTAATGAACATGGTTGATGAAAGCATGTTCTTTGTTGGTTATGGCTGCTGGGGGTGAACATGATCCAACTTGATTTGGAAGCTTGTTAGTTTCCAATTGTTAAGAAATAACCTGAAGTACTTAGTTTCCAATTGATGAAAGTATTAATAGAGGTAAGCTACACATGTAACGAAACGTAACATTTCGGCTTGAACTTTCTTAGCTTGTACCTTGGAAATATAATTGTAGAAAATGGGAGATTTCTTTGACCCTTTATAGGCGCAACCTTAAATCTAATTGAGGTCTTTCACTTCTCTGATCTAACAATTGTCTTCATGTATAGTTATATGGTTTCTCGTGGGTGGTGCTCGTTGGGATTGTTTTGATATTTAAGGTTTGTACAAGTTCCTCACAAATTCTTTACCTCATTCGCTAATAGTCTGCTGAAAGTTTTCAATGCAACTCATTTTAATCCGTCTTTCTCTGTAGATCTTCACCTTCAGTCCTAAAAAATCGACAAACTTCCAGCTATTTATGAGATTTATTCAGGGTGTCACAGCCATAGCTCTGGTTACAGCCCTTGGTCTAATTGTTGGCTTTACTCGCCTGTCAATAATTGACTTATTTGCAAGTGTTTTGGCGTTTATTCCTACTGGATGGGCCATATTAAGCGTAAGTTAAATATATATATATATATATATATATATATATATATATTTTTTTTTTTTTTTTTTCTTTCTAGAAGTCAATAAGCTATCGCAGGCACCTTTGTTTCTGATCGCTCATCTCTTCTGCTTGTTCTCAAACAGTTTGCAGTTACTTGGAAGAAAATAGTTAGGAGTCTAGGCTTGTGGGATTCAGTTCGTGAATTTGCCAGGATGTATGATGCTGGGATGGGTTTAATTATATTCGTCCCGATTGCATTCTTATCCTGGTTCCCATTCATTTCCACGTTCCAATCTCGTCTGCTCTTCAACCAAGCTTTCAGCCGTGGGCTCGAGATCTCGCTCATCCTTGCAGGAAACAAAGCTAACGTCGAGACGTAGTGATTTTACTAGAGAATGCATAGCCAGTAATATAGATAGATATTCTGTTTTATAGGGTGGTTTTGTATTGTTTTTTGTGAAGGCAAGATTCTGAGAGCATTGCTTCCATTTTGTTGGATGTGTAAGGGTATTTACTTTATATTATGGGTTCTTTATATTTTCTGTTTTTCTGTGCAGGGGGTAGGATTGGTAGATTTGCCAAGTAGTTTTACTCTTGAATTGGAGTTGATCATGTGCTTCTTGATTGGAGAATAATTATTTAGATCGTCTAATTTTTTTATAAGGATTAGTTTAAACATTTTAATGGCTCAAAAAATTGTGTTCTATATTATTGTTTAGTTATTATGTGTTCATGTTAGCCATTTGTATAGTATTAATATTCGTTGACACATTGGCGTTTCTATTGACATGTCCATATATCTATGACTTTTTCTTTAGTACAACATGTTGGGGAGGGGATTCGAACTAACAACTTCTTGGTTGGAGGTATATGTGAATTATGCTTGTTTTGGTCCATGTATTTATATGAGGTAAATCAATTTTTTTATCATAGTACAAAAAAAATCGATAAAATAAAAAACATTAACAAAATGTCACTAATATATACATAATATTAATATTAATCATTTTTAACTTATTTAGATATAGAAAAATAGTTTTTATTAATTTAAATATCTTTTACTATTTTTTAATCTCTCTAATTTTTATAGAAATATCTAAATTGATCTTGACATTTCTAGGCATTTAAAACCTTGATTACTATAAGAAGAGCGGATAATTCTTTTTTCCATTAACTTTGTTTGGATTGTGGAATCTATTTTT
This sequence comes from Momordica charantia, assembly GCF_001995035.1. Next base: position 485,153 of record NW_019104494.1, on the reverse strand, counting down.
TTTTTTACAACAAAATTGTAAAAACAAACCTACCATTGATAAATATTTACGCAACTAATAAGTTTACCCATGTGACACTTTGTGGAAAGAATCTGTTTAAATCTTCACTGTACCTTTTTTGGGTTTAAAGTTTAAACGCGTAAATTATTTTTGTTTAGAATTCAAAATGGGAGGGTAAATATAAAATAACATCTTTTAAAATATGAAAGGTAACTTATTGTTTTCTTTTTCTTTTTTTTTTAACATTATATATGAGTAAAATATAAACCTATAACTTATTAGAGAGGTCATTAACATTTTGACTCAATAAATTCCAGTTATTTATTCTTGTAAGATAAGTATAATAAGAATTATATTTTTCAAAATTATGATTTTTTAAAGTACCAAAATTGCATTTTATTAAACACGCTTTTTTTCCAACTATTCAAATGAAAAAATATTTGACGATAAAAGTTTCAATACTGTGATAGGCTACTATTAAGAATAATGTGTGCTATAAAAAATTAAAAAAAAGGTTATTATCATAGTGCTAGGAACAGTTCTTATCATAGTGTAACATTATGTAAGGCAAAGTTTAGAGTAAAGTGTAAAATATGATATGATAGGTAGATTATTATCTTTTTTATTATTATTTTTTGAAAATATAACACTAGTGAAGATTTAAACTTTAAAATTACTAAAATTAGACTTAAAATATGGTATATAAAGTGATTTTAAATCTATAAATAAATATCTATCGACGTATTAAAATGTTGAATGAAAATACTAATTTAACATTTAGGGTTCGTTGTTTAAATCGAATAAGAAATAATTGGGATAAAAACCAACAGGAATCTGGAGACCGCGGACTCGGAGGTGTGTCGTAAAAGCTATTGATCTTTTGGCGGGAAAGATTTTGATGGAGAAATTTGTAAGAGGTAACAATGGGCTATGGATTCTTGAGATCGTTTGTTCATTGATTTCCGCATGATATTTGGCTTTTCCTCCATAATCGCAACATGTTAACTTCTCGTCTCACTTCCTCTGCTACTAATGTACTCTCATTTCCTCGATGATTTTGATGTATTGGGTTTCATCTTCGTCCTAGATTTGGATTCCCATTCAAATGTTATTCTGATCTCTCTTTTTTTTGCAGTTAGAGAAGCCGAGCAAGTAGAATGAAGCGAAACGGTCGAACTTCCTCTGGAAGCTCAAAAGAGAAGGTTAGATTTTTTTTTTTTTTTTCTTCATTGATTCGCTTGGGAGAACAAACACCAATGAGACTCAATATTATGTTCAACGATTTTTTGTTAAAGGCGGTTTCCAAAGTTTTTACGAGAGAGTTGTGTTTCTCATCTGAAGAACCAGAAAACAAGGTTAAGCATAGTATCTCATAATTTTGTATATTCTGTGATATCAACGTTGAGAGTTATTTTTAAGACTTTTGATCGTAATGCTGCTACAAATGAGCCAGACATTCTCTGCTTGTGAGAATGATTTTTATTTTAACACAGTGGATTATTCGTAGTCAGCTGGCCGTAAAAATTTTTTAATTTTTACAGATACCGTTTACTACATCTGAGCTCCTGCCCTTTAATGTTGTCGCGTTTCAGTTCTTGGATCCTTTTTTTCTGAGAGCATTATATTTTTCTTTCCCCTTTGGGCATCGCTGGAATTCTTGCTAGTGTTATCTGTTGGGCAGTCTCTTCTGTAATTGGCATTTGAAAATAGTATTAACTTTCTGGATCTTACATTAGTATTGAATTAAATTACATTGAATACGTATTTCCTTCAAGGCTCAAGCAAATTCATTTCTGACAGAATTTTTAGTGGATTGACTCATCATTTTTACATTTCCTTTTTCACATGTTTCATTTACCTTTCTGATTTTTACACTTCTAAACTCAGTTTTTATTTCCTTTGTTTATAATGATAGAAGAGGTTTGATCTTTCAATGGACTCGATTAGTCAGCTGCCGAATGATATTCTAGTTTTCATCCTTTCTCGTCTAACACTGGAAGAAGCAGCAAGGACTAGTACTTTGTCACACAAGTGGAGATTCTTGTGGGCTTATATCCCTTGTCTGAATTTTGATGCTCAAAAAAAGTTGCGTGATTTACAATTTGCAGATGGGAACTTGGAAAGTGACAGACGACAATACGCAAGATGGGTGAGTCAAGTCATCAACTCATACAAGGGTCCAAATTTAGAAACATTAATAATTCGATTTAATTTGGATTCAAGGTTTCAATGTGATGTTGATAAATGGGTCCAATTTGCATTCCAGTGGAACCTTAAAATGTTTGAGTTGAACTTCTCGGATTGTTATGATTCTGGACAGTACGATCCTTGTTTTTTTCCACAATTATCTAATGGACCAAATGAGCATTTCCCAAGAGTTATGTTTTCTAATTCCAGTTCTCTTACAACCCTGAAGTTAGTATCTATCAATGTGGGTGGAGAAGTTCTGGAGTGCTTTTTGACCAACTGCCTTCTTCTTGAAGTACTGTGTGTCGAGTATTCTCATAGCCTTGTGAATCTTAGAGTTGTCGGTGCATCGCTTAAATTAAGGCAGTTAGATGTATACATGTGCAACTACCTGGAGAGTTTAGAAATTTCTGCACCAAATCTTGAATCTTTTAAATATGTTGGGCCGTGGTTAGGCATGCCCATGAAGAACGCACCCAAGCTCCTTGAGACACATTTTGGAAGCGAGTTTGGTCTAGAGATAGTCGACAATTGTTTTCTGCTCTCGAGCTACTCTTCACGGCTGCAGAAACTTGTTTTGGACCTCGAGGTCGACTTCATGGTTTGTATTTTATATTTGTCCTCTGCATCCTGATTCTTCAAGTTGAAGGAAGATTTCATTTTCTTGACGTGCACAATCTTTTGTTTTGTCAATAGGAAAACCAAGGACGTCGTGAGTGGCCTCTTTTGGCAAATCTCAGGGAACTGGAGTTGATAGTGCTAGCTGAAGGTCATTCAACCCTTCTTGGCTTCACTTCCCTGATAGAAGCATCCCCTTGCTTGCAAAAGTTTTCATTGAAGGTGAATAATCGGTTTTGCATTTTTGCCTATCTAAATTATAGATTGCAAAACGTGCTCGATTTGTTTTTTCTTGTGACCAGATTTTGAGAAGAGGAGATATTTATGTGAAATGCTTGCTGGTTATTTATATTTATCTTCTTTTCTTCAACCTGAAATGCTTCTTCATTATTGTTGCAGCTTGACTATAACGATATGTTTGAACAGCGAGCACTAGGCATGGTACCAAAAAGCCCCCATCAACACCTCAAAGTGGTTGAATTGGTTGGATTTGTTGGGAAACCAATCGATTTGGAGCTTGTCCAGTATTTGTATGAGAATGCCATTGCACTTGAGGAGATCGTCTTCGATACGCGCAAGCCGAGATACATGGGAACCATATTTGAAAATGAGCAAAATCCTGAGACTCGAGCAGGGCAAAAGCGCGCGAGCAGTCTTCAATCGATTCTCTTTTCCGGAGTGAAGGTAACCATCATTTAGATTTGGAATCAAAATTCTTGGATGGTAACTCTGTCAATATAGAACACCCTTTTTTGTATAGATGAGGTAGCTTGGAGGAATCTAGTATATGAAACCGTATAGAAAGCTTTGCTTGCAGTCCCTTTTTGTTACGTACATCCAAGAAGTTTTTGAGCAAATATTTTGGCAGTTAAATCCTTACTCTCTTCACTGTCGTCTTTGCCTCTATTGTTTAAGGAAGGACCTCTTCTAACCCAAACTATGAAAAACAGTTATTGGGAAATGCCAATTATATGTTACGTTATTTCATGGAAAATCTACTTTGATATTTTTAAACATGCTATCATGGAAATTATTGTGTCAAATCTTTGATGTTTCGCATCAATGACTTTAGTGCTTGGTATGTATTTTCTTTTCAGATTTGTTCTTTTTGAGTTTTTTCTATTTAATTTTGGATTTTCTTTCTGATTATTTAATGAGTTTAAATTTAAAGTTTCATGGTTATGGATGAGCATCGGTTACTCTCTCAACTATGATATTTTAAGTTATAGTAGTTCAAACTATTTCTTTCACATCAGCGATGAGAAAAATATTTTAGACATATCTATTATGATGATATTTTTAGGTTAACACTGGTAATAAAAAAAGAAAAAAGAAATCTAACTAATTTCAATTTTCAAATAGAAGTAAATTAATTTTGATTGAGATGATCTTAGAAAATGATATTTTTATTCATTATTAAGCATGATTCAACAACTCTTATTTTCTACAAAAGTCGGATGATAAATATTTAAAATGAGAAATATGATAGAAAAAGGAAGTCGTGGAATGGACGGTGATGAACGACGTGGACGACCGAGCTCACGTAAATATTCGAACACCGAATAATTCACGACTTTATTACAATACAATGCAAATATAATAGCTTCATCCATTGATGGAAAATTATCTGGTTCCCGCTTCAACCTATTCTATTCAGTCGCAAAACCAAATGCAAACTCTCTTAAACCCTTCACATTTCTTCACCTTCCCTAAGCTCCTAAACTCTCGAAACTCCAATTCTCCTCATTCTTCCTTTCAATGGCGTCCTCTCCTCTCTCCGCCGGTTATTTTTTCCGGCAACTTCACCGTGAAGTGCTTCAGCTCAGACGAGTTCCCTGTGGACGAATCCTTCCTCGAGAATTTTGGTCCGAAAGACAAGGAGACAGAGGACGAAGCTCGGACGCGTAACTGGATTGAACGTGGTTGGGCCCCCTGGGAAGAAGTCTTCACTCCAGAAGCCGATTTTGCGCGGAAGAGTTTGAATGAAGGCGAGGAAGTGCCGCTTCAGACCCCTGAGGCGATTGAAGCGTTCAAAATGTTGAGTCCAAAGTACCGGAAGAACAAGATGGAGGAAATGGGGTT